>WAAD01016682.1:120704-140505 GCA_013389945.1 Fregata magnificens
TCATCCGCTGTGCGGAGCGGCGGCGGCCGGGAAGCCCTGTGCCTGCGGGAGGGCAGCCGTCCGCGGGAGAGCAGCCCTGCGCACCGCCGCCTCCCCCGGCCCTGCCGGAGAGCCCCCGGCTAGCCCCGGAGACCCGAAATCGGGGGGGGGGGGGGNTCCCCTGCCTCCGCTCCCCGCCGGGGAGAGCCGGAGAGGGCAGGCACGGCTCTCTCTTTGTACCACCGTGGTACTGCAAGCTGGGGCTGAAACTGTGGCATCTTTATAAGAACAGTTTGCAGTTAATTGGTTTGGCAGATGAACTCCTGCAAAATCCTCTTGCCCGCTTCTGTTGCTTAAGTGCCAGCGCCCCCCCCCTTCCCCCTTTCCCCCGCTTTCCTTTGAAGCGTCGCATAACTCTGTATTGCCAGCAGGATGGAAAGTGCTGATTCAGCAGCCTGGAGCCCCGCTCCATCTGAAGTGGTGGTCTGCCTGAAATGTTCCCATTTGTTGAAATAGGAACATGTGTTGCTGGTATGTCAAAGCAGCATTGATCAGGTTTTCTAAAACAGCCCTGAAGAATGTGGTTTGCTTTTCCCTTCACTGAGGAAGAATGAATTTNTACCACCTTAAGTTATGCTTCTAAGGGATAGCTGAAATTGTGTTGCCTCGTAAACGTGCTGAGCAATTACTCATTTTAACAAAGATTTTGCAGGATGTATATAGCAAGGATGCGTTAACACTCCAACTCAATCTGTTCCTGTGTCTAGAGACTAGTTGTACTTAAAGCTCTAGAAAAGATACGGAGAAGGGCAACAAGGCTAATCCTAGGATTAAAAGGAGTGAGTTATGAGGACAAGTTAAAAAAACCCACTACAAACACACAGATTAGAAAAGCTGCATGGAAAAAGGAAATACGCTCAACACTCTAAATGGTAGCACTGGCTGTGCTTCATGATCGTTTTGGGGCTGGGGAGGGGTGCGGGGGCTCAGCAGGATGCTCTTTGCGTGCAGTGTTAGTCTTTCTGGAGGGCTTACCTCACAGCGGAGCAGAGGGAGAGCTGTTCCAGAGCCATATTCCTCTGGCTATCTTTGTACAGTTATAAGGTAATATCAAGGCTGTTCATGTTTTCTTCCTCTAAAGCCAAACTCTTTAAAATCCAGCACAACCTAGAGCAAACAACGAAGCCTGAAGAGTAATGTTTTGTAGCCTTATTGCAAACGGTAAACTGACAGAGCAGCAGACCCTGACGCTTGCCTCCAGTGATCATTTTACCATGTTATACTCTGATTTATTTTCTTCACTTGGACTTTATTTGTTCTTAAAGTACGTCTTGTTTGCCCTGGCTGCATATTAAAGATCTTGTGGTGCTTCCATGGTTTTCCTTGGTTTTGTTAATCAAAATATCCCCTCCCTTACCGCTGTGTGAGTTGGCTTTCATCCTCAGATACAGCCACACCTGTGTGGTACAGCGTACTCCTGTGTTTTTTATTATGGTTTTTTTTATTATGTAGTCCAGAAGCACTGCCTAAATGCAAAATGGATCTCTGCATTTCAGTTCTACTTAAGCATATACCATGCACTCTGTGAATAAAACAAATATTTGCAGCCCTCTATCTTGCGAGCGCTTAAATGACTCCAGCAAGAATTGTCACAAAGGTTTTTTAGAAATCTTTGGTCATGTTCTCAGCCTGCGCTTGGGGTGTAAATGGGCGAAAAGTATCTGGATCTCTCTGGCGAAGGGATCCTTCCAAGGCGGGGAGTTCCCAGCTGGCAGAGGAAAGGCATAGCTGGGTCATGCGCCACTTCTGCCAGCAGCATGGGAGTGTTGCGCTGGGAGTTTGTTTTCTGACAGCACCGAACTAGCAGATGTCCCTCTAGACTGTGAGGCACCGGCAGCTTCCCTGGGTGTGCGTAGCGGTGGCAGCGGGCTAGCCGGGGGGCTCCCTGGTAGTGTCACACCGGGTGGGACCGTGCTGTCGCTCCTCTCCTCCGTTCTGCAGTGCCCCGGTACGCGTTGGTTGTGGAGGTTTACAACGATAGTGCTCAATGAGGCCAGATTTCTAGGCAAAACTTTTCCTTAGACCAGCTGAGCTCTTTCTTGGGAAGTGTGTGTGTGTGGGGGGAAATGCACTCGCGTGCTTCTTCAGAGACCTGAAAGCTGGGGTGGGGGGAGAGATGAAAGGGGGTGCCTTTTGATGACCAGTGGTATGCGTTTTTAGGATGCACTTCGGTATTTGCTCAGGTAAAAATTTCACTGGTGATACCAAACGCCGTGGTGCAAAAACCTGACCAATTTCTGCTGGCCTTTTTGTGCTAAACCTCTACGTGGACTTTATTAGTGGGGTTGAGGGAAATGCTTTTCCTCATTTTAAACCAGCGTTTCTGTCCAAACTAAGGAAGCCTGCTTTGCTTTGGATTTGTCTCAACTACGAGAATATTGATGCCATTTCACAGTACAGCGTTTCTCGCATCTGCCCACATGGTCCAGTGTCTTCACAAACAAGGAAGATAACTCCGGAGACCTCTGCCTCTGTCAGGCTAGCATGAAACTTGCCAACTGGCTTGGCTACAGTGTGATTGCATAAGCCTCTTTCTGTAGGAAAGCAGGCTAAGAAGTTAGGATTGTTTTTCTTGGAAACTGGACCTGCTCCTGGGCATGTCCAAAGTTATACCAGTTGCGACTCTTCACCTAGGGAAATCTAGGAATGGAGATCCCTTTCCTAAAAGGTGAAACTCCACAATCTTTTTAGGAATTATGAGGAATGAGGTTGCCAAGGAATCCTTTTATAAGCATTGAACTTCATTCACGGGTTTGCCATCCTTGCACTGCCTGCTGGTCAGGAGAGCACTTTGCAGCCTAAACTTGGATGTGGCAAAGTAGTCTTGTTTCCCATCATTTTTCTCCCAAACCAGTGGTTGTTATGAAACATAATATTAACGAGTAAACAGATGTCACCTCAGTGACTTTTCTTTCCTTATACTTGTTGATGTATGGATCATGTAATTGGATGATCTTTTTGAACAGCAGTTCTCCCATTAGCTCAGTATGGCTCCTCTGTTGCATTGTGGATGTGGGGAGGACTATTCCAAGGAAGCCAGATTCCGCTATGAGTGCAGCGTAAAAGAAAACTGTTGATCAGGCTGAAGCATCCCGTCTACAGATGGACTGTTTATCTCTTCAGTGATGGAGCAACCATCGCAGTCTGACTTTATGAGATCTGGTTGGATATAACCTGCAATCCCTTTGCTGGCGTGCTTTATTCCCGTGGTCAGTGTCTCTTCAGTGGATAACCTGACGTGAGAGTGAGACAGGCACTACATTTTTCATATAGGTATGTTCATCTGAAAGTGGTGTCGTTTGTGGTTTCTAGCAGCTTGTGGACTCACGATGTGTACAGGAGCACTGAAGATTGAAGGACTCATGAAGTGAGTCATCACCAGTGCCAAGTTATCCTGAAACTCTCATTCTAAGAGATCTTCACGTTCATACTGATCTTTGCGTTCACACTGATGTGCATCCGTTGCCTGAAAACTCATCTCCCTCTTTGCTTTCCTAGAGTCTTCCGTAAGTCGCAGATGGATCAGTTCCTGCAGAGCAGATGGATGCGGCTATCAAGACTGAAGGCATTACGAGTTCAAGCCCCACTTCAGAGTAGTGCCCTTGTGAACGGTTCTGTCTTTCCTGGTCTCTGTAACAGAAAAGACCAGCGATTTCTGTTTAATGGGGAGGAGCCAGTGCTGCCAATGAACTTGAAAACTTGTTGGAAGACACTCTCACGAAAGCATGAGGTTTTGAGCACTGGATGAGTCATTTTCTGTTAGGAGAAGGTGGCAGCTATGTGGCTGCTTGGGATTTTACAGGCAAACTACCCATAGTGGAAAGGACCAGAGGCTCAAGTGTGGACTGAACAAAAGCATAGGCAGGATGAATCACGTGGGTTCTTCAAAACCCAATGTTAATGCTCATTTACAAGCCAAGAGAGCTTTTAATGAAACCTGCTAATTGCATCCCAATTAGTTAACCCATGGGGAGATGTGGATTGCCACTCCTGAATGGCTATAGCAAAAGCTGGCCATCATGAAGATTGGTTGTTCTAAGTGGGTGATCTTTCCAGCAGCGTGGGAGACCTTCTCCGGCAGCATGGATAATACAGCATGCGACTAATACTGTAAGTTAGTGTGAGGGACTTTTTGCTTCCCGAAACCTTTCAGAAACCTTTAAGTCATTTTTGGTAAGTCATTACATCGTTGGGTGTCAAATGATAACTTTGGAGGGAGGAAAATTGTAGAGGAAAATGTGTAGTTCTCTGATATATGGTATGAAGTAAAATTAGAGGTTGTATCAAGCTTGTAGATTACTAGACTTGATCTGGCATAATCTAGGCATGTGGCGTGAAAGTCTGCCTCATTGATAATGAGAGAAATGAACTCTTCCTGGAGCTGAAAATAGGTGAAATGTGTCTCTTGGAGCTCTTTGAAGCTTTCAAGACTGCTGGCTTTGACATTATGCTGGTTCAGGTATGACAGGATAAGGCTTATTTGCTAGAATAGTTTGACTTCTTGGAGAAAGGATCAGCAGTGCGAAATTTCCCCTTTACCCCATGAAGGTAGGACAGACTCTGCCTATTCTTTCCTGAAGTGGCAGTCGGGGAGGGGGTGAGGGGAGTCACACGTGTTCATTATACTGCGTAGTGTACTTCTGAAAAGGGCTTTGGGACTCTGGTGATAGTCATGGGCCTTGGATGCAGAGGCGATGAGTGCCCTAGATGAGTTTACTGGGAACACCGTGACCGTCTCTGCATTCTCTTCCTGCGGGCAGATACTATAGAGTATCTGAGAAAGAAACGCGGTGTCCTATTTCTGTTGTGTTCTTTTGTTGGACTCCAGGGGAAGACTGCAAGAGGTTTTGCCATTATCTTACCCTCCTGCTGCTGAGCTGTCATCCTTAGGCCAACAGCAACAAGTTGAGCAGCTACGTTGATCTTAATGCCCAACAGTTGTATTAATGATTACAATATTAACTATTGCTCCAGCAGTACTATTCAAACAATGTATTTCTTAGTGAGTCTGCTGCAGCTTTTTCAGGGGCCAAAGCCAAATTCCAAAAAGGCAGTTTTACACAGGCAGGTCATGATGAATGGGGTAATTGTAAACACATGTTTGGTTAAACCACTAGCAAACCAGCCTCCGATTCTTCCCAGCCTCCATCAATGCCAGCTTCTACTAGTTCTCAACAGGACAAAAATAGGAAATAACTTTCCTGGCAGGCAAACCGTAGAGGAAATGCCATGCCATCCTGTTGGAATAAACCTATAGCCCAGTGGGAAAGAACTCTCCTGCTGAGCAGCGGCGGGGCTTTCTACATTTGTTCACAAAGTAAACTTCGGAGCGCAGTCCTTGCGCTCCCTTCACGCTTACTGCTGCAGAATTTGTGTCAACAGAGAAATCGGAGAAACTGCGTGGCCGCTGTGAAGCTGAGCCTGTGGTTGCTGAAGGCTGGGGATGAGTAAGGGTGGATAATACTCCATGACACCAGTATCATTCTTCCATTCTGCATCCCTGGTGAGAAAATCAATAAGCAGGGAGAATCTCTAAGTCCATAGACTCTTTTCATGGTGGAGATCTGCACTTGATGAACACTTGGAAACTTCTTTTAATGCCCAGGCTCTAAATTCTGCCTTTCTGATGACTTGACCAAGTGGCTACAGCTCTGTCCTAACTCATGTTGTTGGTTCATAGCACAGCCTAAGTTTTCAGAAGCTCTTTTTTTTTCCTTCCATTAGCTTTATTTCTAGGTCATCTTCAGGTGCTAATTTCGGTTTTGAAACCATGGGGAAGGGAATCCTTGAAGCGTCACCCAAATCTCTTTCACTGCAGATGCTCCTGATAGAGAACAGTTTGACACTTAAACGTATTCTTGGTCAGGGATTTGCAACTAGGCTCTGTGTCTCTGCGTGCTTCATATGTTTTTAGAGTGCTTTAGATTTCAAAACTAACTGGCAGCAGGATTTAGATCCTTTAGAAAAGGAAATACTGTTAGAAAATTTTCACAGGTCTTGGTTTTAATGGAGGACAGTAGGATGAGACAGTTATATATTGGAGAAGATCAGACCAGAGGCTTTCAAGAACTGAAATAAAAATGGGGAAGTGTTTTTTTTCTTTTTTTTCTTTTTCCCTTTCTTCTTTCCTTCTTTCCCGTGATGTTCATCTCTGCCAGACTATTAGGTACAGATTCAGACAGGAGAATGTTCTCTCTCCTTAAATGGGAATTGGGAGAGGGGGTGAGAAGGACTGGGGGAAGGTAAAATCTGTAGGTTGGTCTTGCTTAGTGTACTGTTAAAGCTCTGAGCATCCTTGGAAAGGAATGAGGAGCTTTTATTATATCAAAGCACAAGTGTGGAATTAAACTTCAAGGAGCTGGAAAAGCTAAAAATTCAGAAGCTTGTGATATTTTTGTTTTGTGCTGAAGCCTTTCTTAAAAGGCCTGCTTTCCCTTCTAGCTCAAATGTATTAAAGTCCATTTAGGAGAATGTTAAGGGAGAAATATGTATTGCAAGGCCATTGATTCTTCCCGAATTAATGTCTTGTGGGTGATCATTCTTCATTCTAATAGCTGCTTGTGCTGACATCACCCAAGATGTCAGGGGATTATGTCAGAATTCAAGCCTTGATATTTTGCAGAACAGTGGCTCAAGTGCTGGCAGATGCTTTCTCGGTGGGTCAGGTTGCTTTTGTTTTTCCTGTCCAGCTCGAACTGTGATGTTCCAGTTACTGTATTTGGTCGCAGCAAGGAGTGTAGTAAACAAAACAATTTCCAAGGCATCAGTGCAGCACAATTGTGAGGACAAAGTAGTACTTGCTGCTAAATCTTATGCTAGAGGCAGATTTGCCATCAGCATCTATAATCTAGACACAGAAATGCATGCACTTTTAACACTTGATGAAAGAACTCACCAACTTTAAGTCTTTGTTTTGTTTTCTGCTGTGATGAAATGTATCATTCCAGGAATCCTAAGGTCCAAAAAATGGAGGCTGAAAGTTTCCTTTTCTTTTTTTGTTTGTTTGTTTTTTGTTGTTGTTGTTGTTTTGTTTTTCCTCCTGGCTGCTGGGCTCCTAGCTTTAGTTTCTGTTTTTAAATGATGGTTCTTAATGAAGGCCCTCTAAGGGGAAAGCAATCAAAATAGCCCATTATTGTGCTCTAGAAATGATCAAAATAGAATGTCACAGATTACACATGATTTTCATGAACTGATAGCTTTTGATATTCTTTACTGGTAGGCTATTATAACATTACCCATAGTCATGACATTTAACATTTGAAAGGTTTCAGAAGAGGCATTGGGGTTTTTTTTCTAAAAGGCTTCAGGAGAATTGAGCAAGAAGGCTACAAGATGAGCCGTAGGAGTGCAAAGCAAATGCTATTTGAGTTGCTGGCATCTCTGATGTGTGCTCAAGCTTGTTTTGCATTCAGCATGCATGTTTTGTTCTAGAGCTGATGCTAAAAAGGTCAGGAAAAATCTCTGTGGAGTTCCTCGCTAGCAAAGGTGAAAATACATTGTCAGCGCATGGAAAGTCAGAAGAGCATTGCAAAGAACGTTGCAGCTGATGCTGTGCATGACAGGATGAGTTCAGGTGTGTGATGGCGCTTGCAACACTTAGTTGAGTTGTGGTCCAGTAACTTCCCTCCTCCTGCTTTCCCCCAGTGTCCTTTGGAAAATAGCACTGCTGATACAGTCTTCGGTAGGAGAATGGCATTGCAAGATGCTTTGCTAGTCTTAGCCTTAGCTAATTTTGGTAAATGCATAATTTCTCTGGTTTACTTGTTCAACTCCTCTTTCCAGCAGTGGGAGAAGTTCTCGTGGGTGTTTGGAAAATGGGCAATTTTAAAAAGTGAAGTGAATGAAGGAGTCCTGTGCTGTAACAGCCTGACTTCTAGTTTTTCTTGTACTTGTCTGAGAACTGCTGGGGCCCTTCACGTCCAACAGTCCAACTCTTCCTTACAAGGTTTGTTCCCCAGGTCTCTCTCATCTAAACTTCAGATGAGCTAAGGCGACACTTCTGTAGGTGACGTGAAGTAGCCTATCAGGTGAATTTGGCAGCTCTCGGTAGAGTTTCAGGGAGACAGCTAGTGTGCAGCCATCAGTGACACAGGTCACTTTTTCCTTTTAGAGTGCTGAAATACAAATTGCTGTTGTGAAAAATCTGCAATGCGAAGAGGTTGAAGAAGCTTTTCCCCTGGAAGATTATGTGAGGTATGTGTAGCTGTATCTTATTATATGATTGTCATAAAACAGAGCAACTGAGGAAGTAACTGGTAATAAATCCATCATTATTCGTGTTATGAGAAATATTGAGAATAATAGCTGTTCATACTTATGACAGTGCTATGAGGAACGCTGGAGATTTGGTTGACTTGCCCTGAAACGTTGTGGTAAAACATACTTGTTTCAGGCCAGTTACTGGCTGCAATGTTTTTTCCTGGAACGTCTCGGCCGTTCCCAGTCTCACGGTCGCAGAGCTGCCTGTGAGCTGGTTCAGCCGCTCCACACTGACCAAGAGGGGTTT
Source organism: Fregata magnificens (assembly GCA_013389945.1). Classification (NCBI taxonomy): domain Eukaryota; kingdom Metazoa; phylum Chordata; class Aves; order Suliformes; family Fregatidae; genus Fregata; species Fregata magnificens. The sequence goes on from WAAD01016682.1 coordinate 129,250, forward strand.
CTATAGGCAAAGTCAAATAAAGGCACTAGAGGTGACTGTTCTTGTGTCTACTAGGAAATGGTCTTGGTGGCTGTTGGGCAGATCTCACCCATGAACTCCTGTGACTCTTGAGGGGTTGCCTTGGATAGAGCTGCGCGTTTCTCAGCCTTGCTAAAGCTAGTATGCTTTAGCCTGAAAGAAAAAAACAACCCCCACCCTGCAAACTGAAAAACGAAGTAAGTTCTTTAGTAATCTTGGTTATTATTCTTGCCTGTGCTAAACGTGGAATTGTTTTGGGGGCAAGGTGATGTGTCATGGCTTTTCTTCATTTTGCCAGACAGAGCTTGGGAAGACCTGGAGTTTGGGTTCTTGGGTTCTGGATTGCACAGCAGTGACTGGTGTTTCTCCTCAGAAACGTTTCTGGTTGGCTTCTTCCATAATTTTAACACAAAAAAGTTTGAGCTAATTGACTAGCTCAGTCTTTCTGGCTGGGTACCAACTCCATTAGACGTGAACTCTTGGATGGACTGAGGAAGAGATTTTTTTTTCTGAGTCTTCATTACAGGGGTCTGCCGCTGTGTAAAAACAGTTTCTGTCTTTTGCAAAGTCGTTTGGAGAGTGACAAGATGCGTATTAAATGTTTTCCCCATCCCCTGTATTTTCACTTTGAGCACTCTATACCAGCTGCTGAACAAAGTTCAGGTTTTATATCAAACGCTACTCATAATGCTTCAATAGCTTTGCATAGCTGTATTAGGTTTTTGGGCTGTTAAGATGAAGGAATTAATGAATGAGAAGTAATTTTATGGGCACACTAACATGGTTGCATACAAATGCCAAGTTTCTTCCTCCTCTCAGGATATCTGGCCAACTTGCATGCTTGACTTCAGCCATGTCGTATCTGTACTCACTTTGGCAGTGATTCAGAGAAGACTCATCCAGCCAGAGAAGCATCCATGGGATGACTTTTTTTTTTTATTTTTTTAAAATGTGCGGGGACTGAAGCTTTCTTCCTGTGCGCAGCTGCGGCTTGTGTAAAGTCAATGTTTTGAGTGTGGATCTACGTTCAAGCTATGTGGTCAGAGTGAATTTTTGCCTAAACCTATGGTTGAGGCATAAATCGTTGCACTGTGTGGGCAACGATGCTTTCATCCAGCAGCTGGTCTTAGTTCACCTCTTTCTGCCAGTATCCTCTAATTCTGCAATTCTAATCCTTAACTCTGAAGCCAAGCAAGGAAGCGTGTGCTTTGTGTGAGGAGCTTGGAAACTCTTCTAAATCCTGGCTCGCTATGCAGAAAGAGCAGAGGTTCCCAAAGCAGCTTTCTTTGCTCCCCCTCCTGTCCCCGCAGGCCAGGGCTGCCTCCTTGCAGCTCCTTCTTCAGCAGTATCATCTTCTGCTCCCAGCAGCCCTGTGGCCACCCTGTCTCCCCTCCCGGCTACCCAAATACCCCATTTCTCTCTCGGCAGTGAGTGGGATGTATGCATCTCAGGGTTGTGACAACTGCCAGAAGTCCCCAGCGGTGACTTAAGTACAGGGAGCTGGAGTTGGCGGTGAGCACCAGTATTGTCAAGTAGAAGAGGAAGCGTCTTGAAAAGGTGTGCCAAAAGAGAGGTGATCTTGCGGTAAGACCAGTTTGCACTGTGTTAATGTGCTGTACTGACACTGTGAGTTAAAGCAGGTTTTCGTGGTAGAGACTGTGTCTGCGGTACAGAGTTTCTGGAATATCTTACGGATATTGAAGACTTGCTCGTGAAGGATCTTTGAGCCTTGACGTAGTTCGGTGGTATGCTGGAGTTTGGTATAGGCATTGTAATTGATCCATATATAAAGCTGACTGCTTTCGTGGCGTGGGAAGATGAGGGAAAAGGTGAAAGGAAGAATATGCTGCTGCTTATGGTTGGGGTGACAAACATCCTTCTACAGGTCAGGATTAGGGCATCATCAGCATGGTTTCAATTGAAACATCGGGTTAGTGAGTGGAGTATGTACTCTGACTATATTTACTGTATTATACAGCCCCTTTATGGTGCCTGAGTGGGGCATATCTCCTCTGCAGTTCCTTAAGAACGCCCAGGGCTTCCGTGCCACATCCCGCAGGCATTGAACACTGCATCGGTACCCCTGGGACCTTACGACAAAGCCTTTCAGCAGCGTGATGTGCGTAGGGCTGGTTCGTGTCGGAGTGTGCAGTGGGAGCTGTAGTTCCGAGCTGGGCTGGGGGCCTGTCGGGCTCGGTGGTAACGTGAAAGCTTTGCAGGGCTGTGTGCTGAGCCGAGGGGCTTGGAGGAGAGAGCTTCAGGTTATGTCTTCCTATGGTTTTCTGGGATCCTTTTAAAAGTACTGCTGTAACGGGGTAACTGGTGGTACCTGACACCCTAGCCATGTCGAATGAGGTCCCTAGAAAACCAGTGGGCTGAAAGGATTGTATCAAAAGTGACTTTTCACCCAAGGTGCTGCCTCTGAAATCCATTAGCAGTTTAAAATTAACCAAATACTCTAATGAATCTAAATACTTAAATGAATCTTAATGACTTTCTGCCACTTTTATTAGAAGAGTCTCTTTACAACCTTGTTGCCTTAGTGCAGCCTGGATTGCGAATGGGTTTTTTTTTGTCAGTGAAGATGATTTTGCAGCATGGCTGTAACCTCCCTAAAGATTTGTCTGGTCCATGAAGAAAGAACAGGAGTGGTATAAACCAAAGCAGAGCAGCCCAAAGTAGCTGTATCCTAAAACTGACCTAACCTAGAAAGTTTTGAATTACGATGTCATCTTCCACCAGGGAGCACTGCAAGGTCTCCCCACCCTTTTGCATCCTGTAAGAAAGGAGCGAGCCATCCCGTTGTTAGGGAGGAAAAACTCAATACGGATTAAAGACCTAAGATTTAACTAAGAATGTAAATTTACCCTGGATTTTGGATGTAAATGAACACCAACTAAAAATGGTTGTTGGTGGGGTTTTTTTTGTTGTGATACTTACTGTAAAAGAAAGGTTAGAAACCATTCCAGTCTGCTTTTGAGGATTTGATTGACGTTTTCTTAGTGACCTCTTTGCTCATATGTGTGTTTTGCAGCAGTGGAAGGGGAGGGGAGAGGGAAAGCTACTTTTAAAGGAGGGAGTTTGGGAGATGTGGTGAGAGCCTGGAAGAGAAGGCACAAAGAAGGGCAATATTGACACAACTCTCAACTTCTTAATCGACTTGATTTCTGCCCCCCTGCACCCACTTCTCAGCAATGTGAGAGGAGAAGGAATCAAATTGATTTCCATACTCACGTAGGTATTTCTAGTGCGATGGAGAGAAAAGGCAAAGCAGGCTGCCCCCCACCAGGTGAGGATGATGTGATGGGTGGGGGAGTGTCTTAGCTCACAGCGTAGCTAGGTCAAGGCTCTGAAAATGATTACTGATATGATTACTTTTCGGAGTAATGCTAACACTTTCTTGGAGCTGCTGTTGGGCGTCTGTGTGGGAAAAGCCTCCTGTTTCTGGGGGCCGCGTTTTGCCCGTGTGATGGCTGTATTGCTCTGCGTTTGCTTTCACGTCCCAGCTCGTGGAAATTAACTTCTCGGAGATGATGACTGCCTCTTCAAAGGTGGAGGAAGTGTTAGGAAGAAGAAAAAAATGGGGAGAGAATCGAGTATTTATACCACAATGCATAGTAAACATCCCACTTGTGATACAGGTAGCTAATTCACATCTAAAAATCTGGCCTCGCTTCAGTCCTGGTCTAAACCACAAGTGTCACTTTTGAGTAGATGTTTATTTGCCATGTCCTGTGGTTTGGTGGCCATTCGGACAGCCGGGGATTCCAGGGTTTACCACACGGTGAGGCACCTGAGCAAAAATGCTTCTGCTGTGAATGCAAAGGGTGGCACGTCTGAACTCCATGAAATGGCAATGCCTGCCCAACTATCTTGACTTAAAATATCTGCACCTATTGATTTTATTTAAAAAAAAAAAAAATTATTTTCCCTTCTTTTTAATTTTCTAGCCCTGTCGCTCTTTAGGAGTGACTAGTGCTTTGCCTTTGCTGACTGTCAGCCTTGTACTCCGAGATCCCAGTATCTGCAGTTGTAAAGATGCAAAGTGGGAAGCAGGCAGTCATTCCTGATAGTGAGGGAAGGGTACTGGTGCTAATCCCGTAAATCCACAGCGGGCCCCTCCCGTGCATAGAAGCCCCGATCTTAACTCTTAGATCCTCCTTGCTGTTGCTGTGATATTTACATAAAATTCCTACCTCTTAAAACAAGAGGTATCAGATTTAAGGAAAACTGTATGAACTAGCCTTATAAATATTTCTCCCTGCATCAGCATCTGACTCTGGCATATTCAAGAAAAGATGGAAAATGACTGTCTTCTTGATACTGTACAATATACAGCAAAAGCAATTCCAAAGCCTCCCTTAAGCCTCTGTGACATGCTTAGATATCTTCCGGTTGCATGGTTAAAGGCTAAAATAAGTCTTGTACCCAGGAGTAGTGTATTTGGGAGACTTGTGAAATGCCCATCTCCAGCTACTTTCATTGCTGCAAATGGTGGAGGCCAAACTGTGTTGTGTGGGGAGGGGAACTGGAGAGAGAAAATTGGCTGAATAAGATGATAATGCTTGGAGTGATGTCTAATCAGAGTTCGTTTCCTGTAAATACTCCCAGAGGTTTTACATAGAACAAATGTAAATGCAGTTTGGAATAAGCTGGTGAGCACAGCTCAACGCTCACAATCCATGAGCTTAAAAAAAAAAAAAAAAAAAAAAAGGGATTGGGGTTTGGGGTTTTTTTTTTTTCCCCCCAAACCTCCAGAGATGCTTGCTACTGAGTAAGTGTTAATGCCAAGCTGCAGAATGATAGGGTTGTACCTTACAGTACTGACTTCAGTTAATTGTGCTGGGGTAACCATGTATAGATGCTTCTCTTCCACGCTCTTCTGGAAGAAGAAGTTTCTCCACTGCTTGTACCCTTCAAAAACCTGACAGGCAGTGAAACCTTAAGATTTTGATCTACAGCTCGTAGATTGTGGCTAAGCATATAAAAATATTCAAGACATTAGAGTCAAAGTGGTGTTTCTGCTATTTGTCCTCCAGAGTGAGACTCGAGAGCAAAATTCCCAGCGCTCTTCTCTGCAGGGTGTTGGCCACGTGCCTCTCTGTTGTCAGGTTCTGGTTTGTTTGTAGCGTTAGGACGTAGTTGGATCCTTGCATCAACAGAGGCAAGTACATGGGTTAGACTTTTTAAAATGATATTTTAACACATAAGGTTTGCAGGGGGTTGTTTTGTGTTGGGTTTTTTTTAAGACGTTTCAGCTCTGAAGGTTACAGTTGGCATGCAGCTTGTTGGTATTCTCACTTTGGCTAATGTCCTTATAGGAAAGAGAGGAGACAACGCATCCGTGTTAAGCTTATTTTTCTTGTAGCACAGTCCTAGATCTGGAGAGGAGACTTTAGAGAGGTCAACTAGTCAATGAAAAGCTGGAGTATAGTTGTGTTTTTTGACAGCAGTTTGGTGACAGTGATGGGGAAACTCCATGTACTCCCCAGACAGTCTGTCTGTTGACTCATTGTATTTTTTTTTTCCTTTTAACAATTTTGACTTGGTGTTTTTCTTCCCTCTTTCCCCAGTGCCCTCACACCACACCCTCCCTGCCACTCCACCCAGTAATGTTTTCCTAAATCTTTGTTGCTTTTTAAACCTTTCTGTTTCTTCTTCTGAGAGTTGTGGGCATGGAGAACAGATTCTTCCTTCTTTCTTTGCAGCAGGCTTTCATATATTGAAAGATATCTTCATGACCCTTACTTTATCTTGTTTTGGCTGAACTCCAGTTCATTCTGTGTGTTGTTTTTTTTTTTCCCTTCTTCCTCCCAGATGTCATGTTTTTCTAATTCTGTGATGTTCCTATTGCTTTTGCTTGGATTCTTTCCAGTTGATGTTTTCTGAAATTTGCTGAAGACTGGATACAGCATTGTGCTGGAAGCTTTATCAGCCACGAGTAGAACAGAACTGTTGCTTCACGATTCTCACATATGTTCCTCTATATGTTCCTGTATGGTATTTGCCTCTTTCTCAACAAAGAATTTTCCAGTTTCTAAAACTTGCTTTGAGTTCAGTCTTCCAGCAAGCTGGCAGCTTCAAGTTCGCAGCTTCCCGAAGTTTAATGAATGTCATTTTTCTCCTTCATTATCTAGATCATTAGTATTAGAATAGTGTGGGACCAGGGCAGATCTCTACAGAGGTTATTCAGTATGTCAGGCTATTTTGTGAGGCTTTCAATTTTTTTTGACTCCGAGCAAATGGTAAGTCAGTGCAGTTATCCAGTCACTTTCAGACTGCCATAAGATGACTGTTTGCATTGATAACTGTGTGACAGAGTTTTCTTAAGTTTTCATAAGAATGTGGTTTGAATCTTTTGACGTGGTTTTGCTAATGTCGAGATTCAGTGTCTACTGCTTCTATGTTCCTAAAATATATTATTCTGCCATAGTAGGAAGTTGAGTTGGTTTGACCTGGCTTATCCATGAACAATCAGTTTTTGTTGAGTTCAATCTCTTCTGAGTTCAATTTTCTTCTTGGTGCTAGCAGATGGGTTTAACGGCAACCTACGTGCAAATAAGCAACAACTGTCATTCTTCAGGTTCTTCTTTCCACTGCTTTCCCCTCCCGCTTCTTTAGGATATCACTGTTTGCCATTCTCTGGCCTCTGTTACCTTGTCAATCCTCTATGAACTCTCAAAAATAACTGCTAATGGTTTGAAGCTTTAAGAAAAACCCAAACTGTTCATGACAAGTTTCATGAAAACCAGCTAATTTGAGAGAAAGCTGTTTCATCTAAGTAGTATCTGATCTGTGCTCCCCCCNGGTTTTTTTTGTTTGGGCCTTGTTACCTGTAGCTTTCTTGAGAAGTGATGAGTGGACTGACCTTTCCCTTAATCATTATTTTATTGCTGTGGAATTAATAGAATTAGTTTTTTTATATTTTTGATGTCTCTTGCTTCACCTTCACTTACTTTGGTATTGCAATAATTGTCTTGAGGCTATTGCTCTTCTAGTGGAGTGCAGATGAATGGACTTTGCTTGACCTCTTTAGCTACCGAGGGAGAAGAACCAACTGTTGCTTGTCATGTATGGGCAACAGCAAAACTTAAACATCTTGGGTCTGAGGATTAACTGGAAGCCCATTAAAAACTGGAGATGAGAGAGAACAAAGTCAGTGGCAGACAGCTCTCTTCAAATACAAAGGGAAGTTCTTTCATCCAGAGTCAACCCATTGAAACGGTTAATGGGAAAATGCCAAAAGGTTGAATGTTCACCTCAGCTGGTTTTGTCAGATTTGGGTTTGAGAACATCATTTAGTTGGTGCCCCTGATCAGCTCAGCCATAATTCAGAAGCCATGTAAGGTTTTATATATGGTGCTTCTGCTGTCTGGGACTAGAATAGTTGACAATAGAAAGTATTGAAATATACCGATGAACCCAAAATGGCTAGATAATCATATGATAAACTAGAGGCTTGGCGCTGTGTCACCACCAGATCTAGAAGCATGTTGGATAAGGGGATGTTTACAGAGCGGAGACAGTGAACAATGCTAATACTGTTCACAAAATAAGAACCCTTCTGAAAAGGAACGTACAGTTTCAAGAACAGATGGTCTAGTGGTAATAGAGACTAACAAATATTTGTTGGCTGGCAGCCATCTTTCAGGTTAGGATCTTGTCTTGAAAGCTCTTCCGTAGAGTTGACTTCCCTTCTGCAAAGTACTTGATAAAAGGGCAGAGTAAATTCCTCACGGGAACTTGTTCTTCCCGGTCTAACAAAAACGAGCTTACGATGAAAGCGCAAGGTAAGTGGCAGTAAGCTCACGGAGGCAGGTAGTCTTTGTTGGAGCAGCTGGTGGCTATTTCAGATTTTGTTCTGCGCTCTGTGCTCCAGAATTAGCATGCTGCAGGACGGTTGTCACCCCTTTGATGGAAGGTGGGAAGACTGTCTTGGAAACATGCACAAGTCTTGCTTCGATCATCTCTCATTTCGTGTGCAGAAGCAGCATATTGTTTGTTAGACAGAGCTTACATAATCCTCCTTCTGTGTGTGTGTGTGTAAACATATTTAACACAGGCCTTTTGTTTCTTGACTAGTTTAAATTTATCCTTAGCGTACGTGCAGTGTGGAAGGGGACGGAAGAGGGATGAGTTACAGGGTGCATTTTGGATTTCTCCTTTCCTCCAGTGCCCCAGAACTTGTACGGACTCATAACAAGCAAAAGGGAGGTAAAATAATCCCATTCTTATCTTCTATCCGTGCCCTACCCTGCTAAGAGCAAACTGACTCTCTCTTTCTTTAACTAATCAGTGGTATCACAACCCTCGCTCTTTCCTTGCTGGGTTGATTCTCCTGTCACACAGTAGCTGGTAGAGAGGCTTTAAATGCAGAATTAGTGTATAAGCCTGTGCTGTTTTTGGCCAGCTGTTAGTGTTTAAAGTCTTTAAAGTCACTCACTAAAGACAATGCAGAAGAACAAAAGTCAGCCTGGATATGTGGCATGTGTGTTCTTGTTTAATATCGGAATTCCTGGTATGGCCAGGGACACATGCCAGCTTTGGCAGTACAGGGCACAGTTCAGATACTTAAGTACTATACTAAAAATAACAGGACTATTTTAGACTGGGACCCAATTAGGGAGAGAATAACTTGTTGCTCTGCAATCAGTAATCTGTAGTAGTAGGCAGGCTGCAATGTGCAAGTAAATTCGACTGTTTTGCTTGCGGAGTTGCCAGTTTTGACGCTGCTTCCTCACTATGTTCCTTAGACGCTTTTCCAGAGGTTAAAAAAATATTAAAAAAAAATCTTCCTCTTAAGGCAGACTTTGTGTGCTTTAGTTCAGATTTTGATATTGCAGTGTTTAATAGCATTACAGCTCCTAATCCTCCAGCGGTGGCTTGGGAAATTCCTAGAAGGTAGGGAGCGGGAGGTGAGAGTTGCCGCATGGTGCCCTCCCCGTCGCAGCGAGCAAGCTTCGCCCGGCCCTGCGGAAGGGCAGCGGGGGTGAATCTGGGCAGCCAAGGAGCCGAGGGGCCGGTTTGAAGATGGTCACTTTTCCCCTGGTTTGCCTACTGCAGATGGAGGAGAAGGGAGTACGGTTCCCAAAATGTGCTGCTGCTGCTTGCTTTCCTATGTCAGGAAGTACAGTGAAAATAACGTCAACGTTTAAGCGCCTGAAACAAAGCATTACTTTACACTTCAGTAGTTTCTCTCTGATGGTTTTATTTTTGGTGATGCTGTTTGCTGCCACCTTCTTCTATTAGATCGCTCAGATTTCAGTGAAGCGAGTTAGAGGAATCTGAATTTTTCCGTGTGCAGGGCATGTGGGGCGGTGGGTAAGGAGCAAGCACGCTCCAGCATCCGAATCCTCTGGTCTTGGAGGGCTTTCAAGTGATCAGTTGCATTTGGTCCCAATTCTCTGCTGCTCATCAGGACAGGGTTGTGTATGTAGCCTTATGCAAATGCTGCATTGGATAGACTTGTGCTGATGCTCAAGATGAAAGCTAAAGGCACCCAAAACTTCTATTTTTGTAGACATCTTTCTAGCATGCTATTTTGAGAACATGAAAAAGCCAAAATCTTTTTGGTGTTGTGACTCTCATGCTGTTTTGAAAGTAGCTTTTCATTTTATTCAGAAGAAAAAGCTGATAAAAGAGGAGTTCAAGGCCATGTTCAGCTGTGGTCTCATAACAGCTTTCAGGACGGTGTTGAACTTACGTTGTGATTTCAGGAGGACTTTATCAGACTTGTGCAGGGAGCTTCATGTTCTTTAAAATCTTAGATTTCGATTTGCTCTTGTCCTGGCCTGAAATGCAAAGAAGGAGACTTCCTAGATACCCATTATGAAAATGGCACCTTTCGTATTCAGTGCTGAAACATGTCACATCCTGGATATAGTAAATTCCCATGGGAATAGTGGGAGAGGCACCCTGGCAAAGCAGTTCATGTTTTGTGTTGCAGGGAGCCAGCGTTTAGGCATGTGCTTGTCAACTCGCAAGCTACATGGATTCTACCTTCTGCATACTGCAGCAGCCTGCGGGACTTGCTGTTAAAAGTAAATGTTACATGGAGGATGCCTAGCAACTGTAGTTTTTAGGTCTGTGCCAAATTGTTAAAGGTGCAAATCTGTTAAATTGGGGCAGTATTTTCTGGAGGATGCGGCATGGCGGTGCTGAGGTTGTCCTTCTGGACCTCTCTGTGATGTGGCTGTCCCTCCAGCTTTCCTTCACCATCCCAGTTAGGTTAATGTCTAGTGCCCACAATTCACAGCCAGGAATATTTTAAAAAAAAAAAAAAAATCATGATGTTAATTTGAATTGCAAACTTAGTTCATGTGAAAGGGCTACGTTAGTAAGCCCAACTGAGGGGCAAGCAGGCTTCCATCCTGCTGTCTCTGGTGGGGGACATGACCTGGAGCAGAGGGACCCGGGGCCGGCAGCTGGGAATAGCAATGTCTTGAATGCAGAGCTCGTGGCTCAGAAACCTGCCTTCTGCCGGTGTCTGTGCCTGGGGCTTGCTGGGTGACCTCAAAATCCTTCCCGGCTGTCTTGGTTTCTCTGTTTGGAAATGGAGTTGGTACAGGGTGCTGTCGGGGGGAAGAAGGGCAATAATCTGTGTAAGAGTGAGCATAGCTATCGCTGTTCCTCTCGATAAGCGTAGCTGTAGTGGATCAGACCACAGGTTAACCGAGAAGAGTTTTGTGTGTCTCTGGGCCATTGGTAGCAGTTGCTTAGGTAGAAAGCCTGCAAGGAGTTTTCTTCTGCTTTTAGGCCCTTCTGCTTCACGGTGAGCTGTGCATCTCATTACTATAGTCGCTATGCCTTGATGAGCTTTCTCCGGTGCTTAGCCTGAATTATTGTTTTAACACATTGGTAGGTCCAATCACCCCATGAAAATGATTTTCATGTTTCCTATCCACTTCAGATCTCTTACCCCTTTCTTTTGAGAGGGAATGCTCATTCCCTGGGTACTCTGTACCCGACTAGATGTCTGTCGTCTTCTCCCTCAGCTGTCTGTCATCGTCTTTTCCATGCTGAATGATCCAGGTCTGTTAGTTTCTGCTTTAGGAATTCCTCTACTCTGTACTCCTAATTCTATTTTAGCCTTTTAGTGTCATAACAGCCCACAGTTTTCAAGAAATGGGTGTGCCCTGGGTTTAATGACTTGTCATGATTCCGCTTTGCTTGTGGCATTCCTTAATTCTTAATACTGTATTTCCTTGTGAGGTATGGTCTGCCTTCCTACCCCCCCCC
>WAAD01016682.1:142366-171440 GCA_013389945.1 Fregata magnificens
AGATGTACACCAAAAAAAAAAAAAAAAAACCCCAAAAAAAAAAAAAAAAAACAAACCCAAACCAGCTGAGTCATTCGTTCGTTCTTTTTCTTCCATGCTGCCGGCCAATCCCGATACCCTTGTATTTCATGCAGGAGGGAGAAGGCAGACAATACTGTCTTTTATTACTCTTACCCTGCAGGACATTATCTTCTTCACAAAATACGGGTGGCGTCTGTCTGTCTCCACGTCATGGGAAAGATTAACAACAATTAAGGTCAACAATTAAGGTTGTGAAAACCTTCGAATAACTGCAACATCTGCTCTTATACTAGAATAAATAAAATAAAGCTGGAGCTCTAATTGCCAACAGAGTACTTGCTCATATCTGTTTTGTAATTGCGGGCTTGTGAAATTCATACTGTTAACCAGTCTCTCGCTGACCAGTGCGAATGACCAGCGGTTGGGGCAAGTAGTGGTTTGGCCAAGAGCTATGTGCTGAAACTGAGGTTGCAGGATGAGAAGTGGGAATCCTGTATAAAATTTGGGGCACTGTGAACCTGGTCATGGTAGTGGTGGTCAGGTGGCTCCCGAGGCGGACATGGGTTGTAGTCAGCCCTTCAGCTCGGGCATGGCAGTTGACCCCCTGAACTTCTCAGTCCACTTCAATGTCAAATAAAACTGGTTTTCCTAAACTGCCATTGACTCTAACTGGTTTTACTCTCGCTTTGAGACAGAATAGGGTTGTTGAGGGGTAATTTACTGTCTCAACTGACTGTTGTTTTTTCCATAAATTTGATGGCAAGAGAGTACCTGAGTGTGTTCCGAGATGGACATTTCTGGAAGTAGGCATTGAGGCAGCACTGGAAATAGCTGACTTATATTAGCTAAAGGTCCACATGCATTATATCAGGAAAAATTTACGAATTAAAGAGAACGTCCTGAACTTCACTTTAGGAGCATTCATTCAGATAAAGCCATTTTGTTATAAAGGAATTTTTTCCTATGAATGGAATAGAATATTTTGAGTTGGAAGGGACCTACAGTGATCATCTAGTCCAACTGCCTGATCAGTCGGGACAGACCAAAGGTTAAAGCATATTACTAAGGGCATTGTCCAAATGCCTCTTAAACACCGATGGGCTTGGGGCATCAACCACCTCTCTAGGAAGCCTGTTCCAGCGTTTGACCACCTCTCGGTAAAGGAGATGTTTCCTAATACCTAGTCTGAACTTCCCCTGATGCAGCTTTGAACTATTCCCACGCATCCTGTCACTGGACACCAGAGAGAATGTTTCCAGTAAGTAGGAATCACATATTTACTTAATTTTGTCTGACTATACAGGGCAATTTCTTAACTTTGCTGATCATTTGCTCTGTAAATGTGTTGTACCTTCCTTCCAGAAAATGAAAACTTCAGTGCTGCTCAAGTGCTGGGAGCTGGAGCCTAGTCCTTCTTGGCACTCGTGGCCTCTACAGAGGGAACGGTTTGTGTTTTCACTTGGTGCAAAAGTGGAGTGATTCTGCTCTTCCTAAGGTGTTTTTGTTTTTTTTTTTTTCTTTTAAAAACGTATCTTATGAGGCATTAAACCTTAAAAGGCTTTACCTGCTAGACAGAGATCTCTATCAAAAGACTGTTAGGGATCTGTCATCAAAGTCTGGTAGAAAACGGCCATGTCTCTCTATCCCTCAGACCATGGGAGAAATTCAGGTGTGGTGTTCCTTGGTTTGCTCAATATTTCTACTTCCCTGTCTGTTGGTAGTGGTTTTCTGCTACCCTGCATTTCTTTACTCTAGCTGCAAGATCTTTTCTGGCCAGTGCTGCTACTTGCAGTTGTAGGGAAAATTATATCTGTATTATTCCTGCTGCTTGCTTTGCCGTTCTGAGTAGTCCCGCTGAGACTGACCAGAGTGCCGTATTGGGCGACGTGCTGTGGCACTTTAGCAGGAACAGAGTATGAGGGTATGCCGGTAGTTTAGGAGACAACGCTAGGAAGGTTTACAACTGGGAGCTTCTCCGGGAAGCACAGCTCTCTTCCCCTGCCATGGAGAAGAGCACTTCTTCCCTGTGAAGTAGCCTTCTCAAACCTGGCTCTTGAGAGGCATCCAGCTTCAATCAACTTCTCCGTCTGTTTTGTGTTTTGGAGGGAAGCTTTTTGATTTTGTATAATGAAGAGGTTCTCATTTAGTTAAATGAGGCAGTCCTCATGAAAATTCTGCTGCTTATTTTAGGCTATCGACTTATATGAGTTATCGGACTAGAAAAGATGTGTAGGCAAAGATGTCGCAGAAAACAAACGTGATGGTTTCCAAGCCATAGTGTAATTTACCTAAGACCGACAATGCCATAGAAGAGAGAGTATCAGACATTGGTGGCAAATTCTGTGACGCTGCTGCCCATTTGGGGGCAGGAAACAGTACAAGCTCTGAGATCTGTAAGCATCAGAGCCTTAGGTGAAGGAAATATTTACCCTCTTCTAATGACAGAAAGTAGTATGAAAGCCTGTTGTAAGTACTTGTCTAAAGCAGGCAGTTGCATGAAGCCATCTCTTCATGCAGAACTGAGTTTTAATAAAGTAGTACTGCTAATTAGTGGGACTGAAATGAAAATCGAGACTTTTCTGATGCATCTGTCAAATTGATTGTATTAATGAGTGAGTGCTTCTATAGATCAAAATACAAAGGAACAGAAAAGAAACTCTTTTGAATTGTTATTTCATCAATTAAAAGTAGCAATTGGAAATTTCAAATTTCTGATATTCAGAGAGGCTTTTGCAAGAGAGCTTATCTGCTGCTTTTTTTGATAAATCTTTTGTTTTGTTACACTGCAGTGTATTTTGGGAGGGGGGAGAACTTTTTTTTGAAGAGCAAAGCATGAACAGAATCTCTGCCCCAAACAGCAAAGGAAGTTCAGGAAAGAACTGAGCTAGATTTTTTTTATTTTAATTATTGTTTTTTTGTGAGGCAGAGCATTCACAACACTGAATTCTGCCATGTTGGCTGAAGGGATTATCTTTTGCATTCTGTACTGCTGCTAAAGAAGCTCTTCATCTGCTTACTGAGTTCACATACATGTCTGTAAGTGCGTGTACGTAATATATGCATGTGTGTACACACACACACACACACACACGCGTGCGTGCAAAATTAAACCGTAAAAGAAGCCGAAGCTTTGTCAGGATCGACTTCTGCAGTACAGAGACTAAGAGTCTGGGGATACTGTGGGACTGATCTGGCGTGATTGTCAGTCTTGTTCAGAGGTGCTGAGAGTTTGAAGTTACAGCGCTGTACGCTGGGGAGGGATTCCTCTCGTTGTTTTTGAGTGTCTACATCGTGGCTGTCTACATCTGAGCTAGTTTTCTAAATTCCCTTTGTAGCTAATGGAGAGAACCAGGTGCTCCAGTGATGTGCTTCGCTGAATCGTGTAGGTTGGAAGATCATCTAGTGCAAACCCCAAATTTCACTGACCTCTTCTAGATAGCTGCCTTGGAATGAGGTGGACTGCATGTAAGGAGTGCCTGTTTCTTCTGCCTGATGTGACAGTGCAGGGGCATACATTTCCCCTGTACGCATACCACCACGCAGGGTATGTGACTTTCTTCCTATCCTGTAACAGAGCTGTGGCCAGCTCTGGGCATAGCCTGGATGTTGATTTGTTTCTGTGGGCAACGTACTGCAGGCCTATAAAACGATGTTGTGTATGGGGACGCTTATGTGCTGTCTTCTCCCGCCTTTCTACTGCTGCCGGTACCAGTTGGACAGCCTCGGGGGTGGGAGAATGCAGATGGGACCTGTGTGTGGGTGCCAGGCTTGGAGTACAGGTGTTTTGTGGGTTAAAATACATCGGTGCGTAGGAAAGGCACTTTGGCTACATCTGGAGCCTACACCCTTTGAGAACAAATGTTCCCTTTCAGCTGCTCTGTAGTCTGAAGGTTAACTAGGGATGTTTCTCATTTAATGCATATCTAGTTAACCTTCAGTGCTGGTGACGTTCACTGTTTCATGCCTCTGTTAAATAGTCTTATAAGGCCTGAAACAACAGATTTCCTTTGTGGCACCCTGAAAGAACAGGGAAGTAGCTCTTAATGTAGGTGGCTTGGCAAAATATTCTAGTCAAGTCAAGTATTTGGCCTGCTACCTAGCCTTCAATATGTAATGTTTGGGTGCTGCCAAAATACTGTTCTAATTAAGTTGACATAGTCTATGAAGCCTGGGTGGTATTACTTCAGTTTTTCTCTCCTGTGCTTTCCAACACTGTGTTTTGAAAGGGTTGATGGAAGCTGTGACACTCGCAGCCTCACCAGAGTTTTCATTAAGCTGGGATTTCGGTCACGTTGTGACCTTCAGGATCAAAGGAAGGAATATTCTCTTTCTTCCTCTCTCTGCAGGTGCAAGTTAATAGCAATAAATAAATGTACACTAATGCACATGGAACGTGATCAGTTGGACAGACCTCAGCTCTCAGTTGAACATTAACACATTAACCCTTCTACAAAATATTAACCTATTCTGTAGGTTTATTTTCTGTTTTGTTTACACTTAGTTGGAAAAGCTATGCCCTGTTTGTCCCACGGTGATATATTTGCAAGTGGGTCAACATAGTTGTTTTTGAGATGTCAGCTTGAAACTGTTTTTCAAGGGCTGAAAAGCACAAGGGGGTAGGAAAGACTTCTGCCTTTCTTGTCTCTCTTTTTTTAGTTTTTTAGAAATTTCCAGCCTGTATTTGAGAATAGACCACTGGCAACATTTTTAGTTGTGTCCTGAAAATCAGTTAGATGCTGCTGCAGCACTGATTGCCTGCTGCTAACTGTAAGCCACCCGTGGATTTGGAGCTTGTGTGTTGCATAATACCAGCAAATGCATCTGAGATTACAAAACGGTCTCTCTGATCTAAGAAGAGATTGTTGTGATTTGTTAGTAAGGCAGTGTTAAAATACACATGAGGTATCTATGGCACCAGTATCTTAAAACTGTAAGTAGTTTTTTTGCAATTGAGTATACTCTGGCATTGCTGGTGCTTCATTCCATAGGAGTGAATGAGTGCAGTCTGCAAATTGTGTACTTCAAGCTGGATTGGCACAATTTTTATGTTCCAGTCAATTAAGGGTGTGCGTATTGCTTTAGTTTTCTTTGAGTTATCCTTTGCACTTCTTGCACTTCTTTACTATATTCCTCTTGAATAAGATGAGATTTTCTGTTTGTCTCAAGAGCAACACAGTATTTGCTGGAACTGCCTCCTTGCACTCTTTGCAACTAGAAGCAGAGTTGGCTGTCATCTGCTTGCTTGGGGTTGATGTAGTCCAGGGCTCGCTTACATGGTTCAGTTACTCATGGCTTTAATGAGTTATTGCTTACTAGCTATACTATGGTGACTCCTACCCTGCTGTGCATGAGAGGTAAAAAGGGTTTGCTTGTTTATTTTTACTACTTACTACTATTACTTACTTGCTCGTTTGCTGCATTTCAGCTGATTTGTGGTGTCTTTATCTTAATTGTTTGAACAGCTGGACTCTTTAGAATAAACCGTATTTGGGAATATGTCACCACAAAATTCTTTGGAAGGTGAATTAACGTACTGTTGGTATTGGGGAATGTGTCTCTGTTCACAGCATGTAATTTTTTTCAGAGGCCAAGCAGAAAGGCTTTCTTTTGAGTGTTCTAACCGTGCGAACAAGAGGTATGTTGAGAATAACCTGTGCACTTAAGTGTACCTCTTATGGTATCTCATCTTAGTGAGTAGCGTGCTGTTTGAATTGAAATGTCTTAACTTGCCCTCCAGCTTCAACCGTTTATATGGTATTAGACAATGTAAATAAACCAGTGCTTATTCATGAACATAAATTATAGATAACTGTAAAAGCCTCTGTCAATTGATTTGCTTTAAAAACATGAACCTTGCTGTCTAAATAAAAGCTTTTGATAATCCTAGTTAATAACTCTTAAAAAAAAAAAAATCTTGTACTAAGAGAAAAGCAAGTGACACATATACACTTGCTGTGTTAACTATTGGTATTAAGCCCTGTAAATCATCAAAATGAAAAACCGGTCTAACGTCCTTGCCCCACAATGACGGTTTTTTTTAAATCCAGGAAAAGTATTTTGATCCACTTGAAAACTTTGGAGGTCAGGAGAGACCTAGGGAGGAATGTGAATAGATATCTGATAGATATCTGTCTATAGCTTTCTGTGCACAAGCGTGGGTTTTAGTTTTGAGGTCAGTCTTACAGTCAGCGCTCTGTAGCCAGTACTGTGTTACAAAAACTAGCAGGTTTGGTGAGCAGCTTTACTGAGCCCCCTGCATAAATCTTCCCGAGAGGGGAAACTTCCTTGTAAAAAGCATCCAAGCAAAGAAAAATAGGCTGTGAATAACTGTAATGATTGATGAATGGATCGTTTGGATGAAACAGACTTAAGATGTTTGAAAAACTGATCAGTGGGTCATGTGATAAAAGATTGCCTTTTGTTCTTTGTTTCTTTTTTGTTTTAGTATATCTTTGTCTTTTGCATCAGTCAGAAGGGGAGGAAAGGCTTCTGCATGCTCTGGAAGAGTCTCCTCCAAAATGAAGGAGTGTTCCAGACAAATGAGGGAACAGAAGCTGGGAACAGGATATAGGTTCTGTAGGTTGCTGCTCTGATTTGAGAGTCCCTCTGTTACACCTGCGTGTATATGTTTCAACTATTTGCTTTCCTAACTTTTGTTGTCAGGAGGTTGTAAAGGTTGCAGCTGTGGGGAGCATCCTACCATCTTGTCACCTTAGTAAAGGGAAGTTGAGTCGGGTAAATCTTTCCAGTGTAATGCTTAGAGGTAGGCACGTAGATTAAGCTGTGGTTTCAGTCAGAATCCGTAACAATCTGACTTTCTTCAACAAAAATGCGTTATACGGAGGCCGATGAACTTGCTCTATTCGCATAGGAGTTAAGTAGAAAAATGGCTGGTGTGTAGTTTAGTCTCTGGGTTGGGGGTCTAGAGCCACTGGCTTTCAAATTCTGCCTCTGTGCAGGGGGAAGGACCATTCACACCAGTGGCGGGTTGAAAGTATAGAGGCTTATTAGCGTGTTGGATGCAAAAAGCAATGCTTTGGTAAGTATGCAACAAAAGCAGACTTCAGTTGAGTCGGTACCACAGGGGGAAAGTAAATGCCTTCTAGAAAATGCAACTTTATATTTTGTTTGGAGACTTACCCAAATGTTTATCTTCTGTGAGATGCCTGGAAAGCAGTAATTCTCATGGACATGGAGTAGGAAAGGTTTGCCAGCTCCTAATGGCAGTAAAGAAAGAAAATGAAAGTTTACAGGTTGCCTTGGCCAATGGAATAGTTTGCCACCACTGGAAAGGGGTGATCCTGTTCCCTTCTCCTCTTGCTTATGCTCTCCTGCCATTCACATTGTGCCAGCTGAGCTGCTTGTCGGATCGAAGTTTATTGCACTTGCTTCCTTAGCAAAAAAACTAACCCAGCAAAACAAATGAGTTAATTAACACAACAGAAAATTACTTTTTTTTTGCAAGCTGAGCTCATTAAGGACCGTATGTGGCACAAAAGGGGGAGAAAGAGGGAGTGCCATGAAGTTGCTGGGAGGAAGTGGAGGAAGAAAGCAGAGCAAGGGCTGATGAAGAGAGTGGGATGTCTGTCCTGTTCTTGGCAGTAACAAGCTATTAAATCATCTTAACTGTTGTATAACTTCACTCTAAGTCTTCAGGTTGGATAATAAAAGCCTAAAATAACAGAAGGAAATAATTATTTAGACAGCTTCCCAAAATTATAAAATTTTGGATTCTGTGTTATGAGAAATGTGACTAGATGGGGGGGGGGAAGAAGGAAAATGACAACACAGAGGATAGAGGCAGTATTTTTCAGTTCTCTGGAAGCGAAGAATGTAGTGAGGAACTATATATACAAAATTAGAGACCATTAATCATGGCATTTTCAGCTGCGGTTGTCCTTGGGCTGCCTCACTATGCATCTCTTGCCCCAGTCATGCATCTATGGACCCGCCCTACTTCTGCATATGGCTTGCTGATGGGATTGTGTACTGTATGCTACATAGTTCTTTATTTCAGTTTCTGTCTAATTAACATTTTGTTTAGACTTGGGTACAGTCTGTTTAGTTGTCAAAGTTCCTGCTTCAAAGCTATGGAGCTATTAAGA
Organism: Fregata magnificens; assembly: GCA_013389945.1. Taxonomy (NCBI): domain Eukaryota; kingdom Metazoa; phylum Chordata; class Aves; order Suliformes; family Fregatidae; genus Fregata; species Fregata magnificens. Next base: position 150,493 of record WAAD01016682.1, read on the forward strand.
GGCAGAAGAAGATTTTGAGTGATCAAGGGAGATAGTGAAACTGCGGAGTTTCATAAATATTTCCAAACTTCATTATAGGTTTGTTTTTTTAAACTGGAATACTTCCTTCAGAGGCAAGGGGAGAAATCCTTACTTAAGTGGGCGAGGTGCAAAGTAACTTATTTTTCTCTGATGACTTTTTATCCTTGCTGTCAGTGAAGCTGCCCTGTCAGGAGGTGAACATGAATTCACAGGCTATGAGTCTTGAGGAGCCTTTTCAGAATTTTAGGCAGCTTCAGGAAAACAAAAAATGCTGAACTGCATATATTTTATTTAATTTTATTTGGCAAGACTTAAAGTGGGATGGCATGCTGCTTCTGAAGTATGTATCTGTTTTGGCTTTCAAAAAGCCTGAATTGCTGTTGCCAAGTTTCTTCACTTTCTGGCAAAATTACAATGGCAAATGGCTTCCTTTACAAGGTGTAATATTTAGACTAACAGCTTTGCAATTAAGAATGGCAAAGAGAATTATATTCCTTTTTTTTATAAGACCAGATTTTTTAGTATGGAATCGTGGGAGTGTTTGGACGTAACTGAGTGCTTTTGATTGATGATTTATATTTTGAACAGTGCTTTTCATTTAAGTGCGCAACACTCATTTGAAATTTTATCTAGAACAATGCTTTGTTTTCAAAGATAGGTTCAAAGTATTACTCTAGTTAGGCAGTTGCTCTATATTGTAGACTTGCAAATGCCTTTTGGGTACGTATGGGTGACAAAATGTGTGTGCACGTCCCAACTCGTGCAAGGGAAGTGGAAAGAAATGGGGAAATCTGCAAGTATTCTTAAACATGACCTGATATTAATCTCTGTAGGCCATCAGGATGTCAACGATAATGTCATTGAGTGCTGTGCGGTTGGAGTGTTTGGGGAGGTGTCTTGGAGCATCAGGCAAAATAACTTGTTTGAAGGAGAGTTGCCCAAGTATTGGTTTTCAGCATGAGAAAAGTGGAGACTTTGGGTCTGGGGAAGGGTGTTCAGAGCTGGGGAGAGAAGCAAGCATGTGTTTGGAGTGAAGCAGAATGGAGAAGCAGAAAATAAAAGGATGAACCCAGTCCTCTGTGGTGTTCCTTGTGCAGGAAGCTGCCAGTAGTAGTTTGAAGTCAGAGTCTTTTGGTTGTATTTGTTTGCCAGCCTGCACTAATGAACCTTTGAGTCCTGCTGACCAAATGATCACCTTGGGGGGGTGGAGGGCATCCTCAGTCCTGTAAACTGACACAGTTTCTACCTGAAACCACCACTGAAAGAGGGAAAATTGCTTTAGAAGTCTTTATATGTACTGATTGGTAAAGCTATGATGGGATCTGGTGGCAAATGCGTGTGCTGCCAAGGGTGCTTTAGGATCTAGTCTCCTTGGTCCAGCCAGCTATGGGATCTGGCAGCACTTTCTTTCCAGCTCACGTGGTCAGGCTTCCTTCTTGTGAGAAGTTGTGTGGATCTTGTCCTTGCATGGAAAAGCACATCTGGGTCCCACGTTTTAAATGCAGCTGGGGACACTGTTAGCTGTCAGGTCTTTCAAATACAGAAAATTCACTGGCATGCCTCATGCTGCTCATATCCAGATCTTATTTCCATTGTAACTATGGCAATAAGAGTAGAGTAGTAAGAAAATGCAAGTGTATGTGTCCTCATGCCCTGTGTTGGTATAGGGGATTGCTAGATGCATCTATTTAACTACCTTATCTTGAAGCCATCTGAAGAGATCTTGCAGATTGCTCTTTGTGTGGACCAACAAGGCAGGGTCTATTTTTGCCCCTGGCTCTTCAAGAGAGGGAAAGAATTTTAACCTCTGTGTTAAACCTGAGGTCTTGGAGAAGGGTCTTCAGGTAGATCAAAATTTAAGGCTGTATTAAAGCTTTTTTTTCCTCCCTCCTCTTCCGTACTAGTTCAGTTTACAGAAAGCAGAACATTACAGGAGAAAAACAATGAAATATCCAGGACTTGAAAGGGAAGAGTATTCAACAAATTCAAGTTACCTTTCATAAAAGAGCATAACTCCAGTTTGCAAGAGCTCTGGAGCTTGTCTTGCAACTCTGCCAGGTTAAAATCTTTTTTTTTTTCCTTTCCCCTCCTCCTGTTCCTAACTAATCTGCCAGTGATTGCGTTTTAAAAATTAATTTTCTCTTGAATTTAAAGACTGACAGATGGCACATGTAGAACCTGGAAAACTTCCTGAATTGGCAGAGTAGCCATACCCCTGCCACTTTTCTACTGCAGTATCTGTAGGTGCGTAGGCTGTGCTTCCAGAGTGCTGGGTGAGATGCTGTTTCCTCTGCTGGGAATACACAGAGAGCAAGTGATAAATCAAAAAGCATACCTGGTGACAGGCTTAATTTGCCGTTAATAGATAACTTAATCTACTGGTTAGGTGGGTAATTTGATCATGACTAGAAACAACTCACTGAGAGCAGCAGTAATCTCCAGGATGCGCACCCGCAACGTTTTCCATGTGGGATGAATATCAGCCTTTGTTTAGATGGTGTGAGTTGGTTTAACGCTTTTGAGAGACCGAGATGTCAAAGCTAAGCCTCACAATAGACTATTCTTTAGGCAAGAGAATATCATACCAAAACAGAGTCTTATGACCTTTGAAGCTTGGTTTATCATGACTGTCCTTCTTTCAGGGACTCTGTCCAAGGAAGACTTGTTAAGCCAATAGAAGCATGTGAAGTCGCTTGGTTTTGAACGTGCGCAGGCTGGCTGGCTCGATGCTGCACAACAGTTGTTCTCGCTACTGAATGTCCTGAGTTTTTTTAACAGTGATTGACTACATAGCTTGTTTTCTATTTACAGTCCTTTGGAGTTTCCCTCCTCCATCTAAGGCGTTTTAGGAAAAGGGCAGTAACTTGGCACTTAAATATGTCTTTGCGATTTGTGCTGTTTAACTTGCACGGAAAGACCATGTAAGTCTGTATGCGGTTATGGTCTCTGAAGAGAATTGACATGCTAAAAAATCATGTTTAAAGACAATAGCGAAGAAAAAGTTGATTTATTTTTCTTTTTAAATCTGAATTTTTATCTGCTGAACACATGAATTGGTATAGAGTTCTGTCCTTATAAAATTTATTACTCGGTGATGTGGTATAACAGGGCCTTATATCTTAAAGGTGAGCAAAGGCTTTTTGTATTCCTAGGGTAGGACTACTTTAATAAACTGCTTTTAGACAGACAAGAGAGATGCGATTTTAAATCAGTGTTAATGTACGATTGACTAGGAATGATATCATCTAGAGGTTATTGCTTTTCTCTGTTTCTGCGGTGTTAACAAATGAATACTCAAGAATGTAGCAGCGAAGCAAATGGGTCTTGATAAATTATGCAGTCTTGACTCCAACTATTGTTCGAGGTAATTGATGATCTTCCATTGGAGTAATGGGGCTGTGGCGTAAACTGCAGCACACCCTAGAGTAGACAAATTGGTCTGGTATTGTTTAGGAACATATTTAATCTATCTTGCTATAAGTGAATCAGTGCCTTTTGCTGAAACATCGAGAGAAAGACCAGTATTTTGATATTCAGTCCTGAATAGCCTACAGTTAAATTTACAGCAGTCATGCCTTTTCCTGTTCTCTAAATACTGAAGTGATAATAAACATAAAACAGTTGCAATGCAAGGCTGAATTCTATTCCCTTATCCCTTTACGTAAACTTTCTTTAATTCCTGGGACAGGCTAATAATACAGTTCTCTTTGTTCTTGATGCGTTGTACCAACTTCAGCTGGTACCATACCACTCTATGGTGGTGTGTGTATATATATACACCACAGTACCATACCACCACACCAGTAGTGGACCACTCCAGTAGCTTGCCTAATTTCACTTTACAGTTTTCTGTAAGTACATCTACTCCTCAAAGTGAAAAGCAGTTTGTTTTGTTTTTTTTTTTTGCATACATCAGCCAGGATAAAAGGGATTTCCACAAATCTGTGCCTAATTCTCCCATAACGAAGTGGGCAAATGAGGCAAATCTTGCCCTGAAAATTTAAATCTTCAGATCCCTCTTAAAAACTGACTGCAAACTTTTAGATGTGGAGTGAGAGTTAGATGGCTGTAGACCACTGTTCATGTGTTTAAAGACTAGCAACAGTACAAGTTGGATGTCATAGAATCGTTTAGGTTGGAAAAGACCTTTAAGATCATCGAGTCCAACTGCTAACCCAGCACTGCCAAGTCCCCCACTAAACCATGTCCCTAAGCACCACGTCTACAGGTCTTTTAAATACCTCCAGGGATGGGGACTCAACCACTTTCCTGGGCAGCCTCTTCCAATCCCTGACAACCCTCCTGGTGAAGAAATTTTTCCTAGTATCCAGTCTAAACCTCCCCTGGTGCAACTCGAGGCCATTTCCTCTTGTCCTATTGCTAGTTACTTGGGAGAAGAGACTGACCCCCACCTCGCTACAGCCTCCTTTCAGGTAGTTGTAGAGAGCGATAAGGTCTCCCCTCAGCCTCCTCTTCTGCAGGCTGAACAACCCCAGTTCTCTCAGCCGCTCCTCATAAGACTTGTTTTCTAGACCCTTCACCAGTTTCGCTGCTCTTCTCTGGACACGCTCCAGCACCTCAGTGTCTTTCTTGTACTGAGGGGCCCAAAACTGAACACAGTACTCGAGGTGCGGCCTCACCAGTGCCGAGTACAGGGGCACGATCACTTCCCTACTCCTGCTGGCCACACCATTCCTGATCATGCCTATGAAGTTAGACGTTTGAGGTGGTTTTTTTTTTTTTTCCCAGTCCCCCCCCGCCGTAATGTAAATCCTGTAAGATTTTGGTTTTAAACTTAAGTGCTATGGAAAAATATCTAGAATAAACAACTTGATTTATGCATATTGGGTTAAACAGATTTTCAAACTTGCTGTTGCCAAAAACCGTTTCCTCCCAAGGTAACTGGCTATATGAATTGACCCCAGAAAGTTACTACCTCAGGAAAACTGCAGAAGCCCAGTAACTTCTTCCTGGAAAGAAGCTCCCAGGAGTTTGCCTCTCTTTCTGATAGAGGTGGCAGCTACGATGCCTCAGCCAAACTTATCCTGGAACTAGATAAAATAAAACTTCCTTGATGAGTGCATGGTTTACATGGACCGTAGGCTGCAACTCCTCTGGGAGCAGTTTTCCTGAGATGGCTTTTACCTTTGTTGGTGACTTACCTGTCCCATAAATCTTGCTGGGAGCTTTGGTTTGGTGACAGTTCATGCCCACTAGAGAGCAGTGGGTAGCCTGTTTAAAACTCAGACTTCTGTTTTGAATACATAATTGATAATTAACAGTGAACAAGACAGGAGCTTGCTTGTGGTAGGTGTAAAAGTTCTGGCTCTGCTTTGCAGTCTGCTCGTTCTCCCCCACTCACCCTTTTTTCATCTGCTTGGAGGTGGCATTGCTTGTCTTGTACTGCAAGGATGTCTCCAGCTGAATGCCACTGGTTGGGAGAAATGCTGGGACCAGCAAATAGTGCTTTGTATATTTATATGCTTTTGATTAGTTATGTTTCTTTTGTTATGAAGCAGCAGTTAAAATCACTTTCTTGACATTAGCTTAATACTGCCTTCTCTTTTGCATTTTTAGTTCTTTAGCCATATGCACCTCTAAATATGTTTGCAGTAGATTTCTTTTCAAGCTTGATCTGATCACAGAAGTGATGCTTAAAAGGAACACTGCTCACCTTGCAAAGTCGCTGCTAATAATCACTCAGAAGAGGAAATGAAAGACTTGAATGCAGATTTGCATGGGATACCCTATTTGATATATTGCATGAGAATAAAGCCATGAGAGAAAAGGCAGGTGAGACAGGGTAAAGGGAAGAAGTTGTGTAACTAGGTGTTGAAGGCTAATGCGGCATAATGATCTCGATCTTATGGGTCTCTTCCAACCTAAATGATTCTATGATGAGTGGCTGTCATGTTAATTAAGTCCCAGATTTCAGTGTTTTCTTTCCACAATTGAAAACATAGCCTCAGTTGGTGAGAGCCAATCTTCAAATGGTTAGAGTCTAGGTGTGAAGAGAGGCTTTCTCTTTTGCCTGGACTGTGGAAATAAAGGAGGAGCCACCCAGCGTGAGAATAGTTATGTTGGGCTTTTGAATGAAATATCAGGTTGAACGTGTTTTCTAGGCTACAGACAGCAAAATGTGCGGATTTGCTACTGCAAGTTGATGCAAATCCTCGTCACCTCATCTTGCTCTTCTCGGTCTTCCCTCTCCAACTGTTTTCAATAATAAGTTGATGAAATGTCTTCAGTATGGTTTCTGACAGTTTGTTTGTACTCTGCAGGTCCTGTGAAGCAGTAGATGTAATTTGAAGAAAATTTGAAGGAACAAATGGCTTTAGCTGGCTGCCCAGACTCCTTTTTACATCTTCCTTATCGGATAGTAAGTTATGAAACTGCATGTTTCTGTCAGCTTGTAGCATCATATTGCTGTGTGCCAGTGATTGATTGTGCATTCAAACTTTTCATCGAACTGCTAATAGCTGTCTGGCAATTCTCTGGGTTTTGCTAATGTTTGGGAACAGAGCCTCTGTTACCATCCTGTGTTCAAGACCTGCTGCTGAAAAAATTGGGTCACTAATATATACTGATCAACATTTGATACCTGTCCTCAAAATAGCCAGTTCACATTTGGGAGAAGGCACCTGTTTCCAAAATAAATGGCAAGCTACGATACCAGTGAAATGCCTTGCACCAAAAAGTATCAGTGTTTGCTGAATGCTATATTTGTAGGAACAAAGGCAGAGATTTTTACAGTTGGTTAGATCCTGTGTTTGTCGAGTCATTATGCTGTATCTAAGCAGCCAATATGGTATATTACAAAGAGTATATTAAAAAAAAACCCTCAGCCCAATTCAAAGGTGCTAGGCAAAAATGCGCTTAGAAGTTCTCATTTTTTGTTTTCCAGGCAGTTGTGGCTGGCATAATGCATGCTTTGTATTTTCTATGGAACTGCAAATTTGTTATTTTGGGCATGACCTGGTTTTTGCCCTTTTTTCTCTTTGTTTTCACAGGGTGCTTACCACCCTAAGGATTCAGTTATGATTTTGCGCCCTGCAGATACACAAATGATTAAACATAATATCACATAACATTGAAACCTTTTTCTCCCAACAGAAACATTACTAGTAGTGATTACTACAGTCATACTACTTGTTTGAAAGAAAAGCAAAAAACCAAAGAAAAACAACAACAAAAATCCCCAACAAGCCCTTATAGGATTTATACATCTGTTTTGCAATATGCCAACTTACACTTTTTTTCCCCCAACAGGAAACTTCAAATTACTTAAAAGACTAATGTTAGTATATGCTGAGTTGTCAGTTGAATGTACCTGGATGCTTTTCCTGATAACAGGAAAAACATAACAGTTCCTTTATAACTGCTTTTGCAGTTATAAAAATAGAATGGACTTTGAGAGAGCGGGTGTCCTGAAAATCTGTTACTATACTTGGATCTATGATTTTAAAAGAATATGTGAATAGATGTGCCTGGACTTCATAATTTTGATGCACTGTGAAATTATGCTTCCAATTCATTTAGAGCATCATCTGAGTCATGATGCAAAGCTGAGGGAGAGGAGAGCTATGTAAGAGAAACTTGACGTTGTAGGCAGTTATCTTTGAGCTGCAAATTCTTTACTGGGTGTCAAACTTTCTCATGAAAATAGTGTCTTTAGTGGTTCATAAACAGTAAGAATGTGAATTTTCTTTGGTACTTCCCCATGCTCTTACAAACCGTGGAGATAATCTGCTTTGGTCTGGGGCAGTCAACAGACTAGAAGTGTCAAAGCAACATGGGTGACTTAAGACAGTGGGAAAGTGACTCCCTGTTAATTATTTTTGGTCATAGCTTACTGTGTGTTAGCTATCCTAAGTGCTTGTAACCGGTTTAAAGACTAGCTTTGGAAGCCCATTCACAACTACTGTGCCTTCTGTCAGAAGTGAAGTTCGCATTAAAAAAACCCTGAACATCTGTTTTTCCACCCCTACTAAATCTGACTTAGAAGCTTTCATCAACTTGTCTTTCAAATTTGGCTACAGTGCCAGTATTGTGTTGGTAAAGGGCTGAAAGAAGGTTAAACTAAATATGCTCTAGATTAGAGTGTGAAGAAGTATTCTATTTTTTTCAGTACATTTTCTGACTTAATATGAATGGAAGGCTACAGAGAACATTCCTCCAGAGTCCCCAAGGTTGGGACCTTAATGCTGTAACTTCAGTGTTTAGAATAAATAGACGCATTGGAGTTTGGGATTACGTTCAAAGTAGACATCAAGAGAAATGAGAACATGGGTAAGTGAATATGCACTACAGAATATCCTTTGGGATGGCTTGTTGCCAACCCCCCTCTACCCTTCTTTCTTCTGTTTTTGGGGAGACGGGCAAGGTAGAGATCTCTGACTTTCTTACTGGGCTCTTTGTTTGCAGTGTTTGCTGCTTTCAGAAGCTTTCGGGTCCTGTTTAAGAGCCTTTTTTTCTTCTTTTTTTTTTTTTAAACTTTCTCAGGAGTTAGCACATAAACCGGTCACACTGAGTGCATTCTCCTGGGAACAATCTCTAGCTTTGTGGAAAAAAATCAATACTACCTTTTAGTGGCTTTCAGGAGCGCTTTCCAAATTCTCGAACTCTTCAATAAAAATCTAGCAGTGAGAATTGGCAGTGTTTGTCTTCTGTTCCTGGAAATTCAGAACATAGTCCCAGAATTTCTCAGAAAAAATGGGATGATTTACTGTGTTTCCGTTCTTTTGCAATCTGTAGTCACAACAGTATTTATGTGCAGTGACTTGAACTCTTGGGGAAGATTTAGTTCTTTAACCCTTTGATACATGAATTGTACAAGTCTCAGTGACACAAATAACAAAGGATGGGTTTTTTTCTTGGTTTCTGAAGATAAAATTCTGGGCATGCAGGAATGTTCTGTTCATCTTCTGTCTTCTGCCTTCCGTTTATTTTTTCATAACCAAGATGCAGGCATGACTTTATTATTAATAGTTTGTTTTCGGAGAGCTGAGTTCTTATCAGAGAAGGGACTTGTTTACATCACGCTCATCGTCTAACTTGGCATAAAATGCACTACAAGCACTTGGTCACAAAATAGGGAGAAAATGGATATTGGTTTCTCCTACATGTACAGAGCTGTGGATTTCAGGATTGCTAATAGTCCTCTTGACCAGATAAGAAAGCAGAATAGTGCACATCATAGTTGAGAACCTTTGTGCACTTCAAGAGTCGGGAAGTAAATACCTAAGAGAATTAATCAATTAGAGGCTAGCTACTGTGATAAAAGCATCCTTTAATGATGTCAGATTTGTGGATGTGAAGATGACATACTACCGTTACTACAACAGTCACACTTCTTTGCCTTCAGCTGGAGGAACAGCTAGGCACAGGTTCTCCAGGTTTTAGTATGGCAGCTTTGATTCTTGTTTTCCATAAAATGGTACAATAAGTTAGACATCTTTGGAGGTCATCTGATCCAAGTCCATGACATATTGAGGTTATATTTGTTTTCCTAGGGTGCTTTGTCTTGGTGAGCATGGGTTTTTGGGAGGCTTGCTTTTTACATTTTCAGGAGTTGCTTGCTTTAATTGGGTGGTTAGAGAAGGTTTCTGTTTTAGCAGGAAAAAAAAAAAAATGAAGATGCTTATATCTCTAATTCAGAGTTACCTTGGTGGATGCCATCATCCTCATCCTTGTGAAATCCAGATGCCTTCTATATGAGTTAGTCTTATCTCTGCCACTTTGGAGTTGAACACCCTGGTATAGGTATACATGCTGCTGTCTGTGTTTGTGTGAATAAAATGTCTTTTGTCCTAAAAAGCATCGCATGAAAAAAAAAAAATCAGTTGCAGAATTTGTGTCCAAGTAGACTGAAAACCTATGTAGGAAGGGCTGTCAAGATCTATGTTTTGGCCCTCATTGCCTGCCCGACACCATTTGAAAATCTTAATTCACTTAGCTATTGACAGTTGTTTATCGAGATGATGGAGATCTTTCTTACGATTTGTGGTGGGTTGACCCTGGCTGGGTGCCAGGTGCCCACCAAAGCTGCTTTATCAGTCGCCCTCCTCAGCTGAACAGGGGAGAGAAAACAATGAAAGGCTCGTGGGTCGAGATAAGGACAGGGAGACATCACTCGCCAATTACCATCATGGCCAAACCAGACTTGACTCAAGGAAATTAATTTAATTTACTACCAATTAAAATCAGAGTAGGGTAATGAGAAATAAAACCAAGTCTTAAAACACCTTCCCCCCACCCCTCCCTTCTTCCCAGGCTCAACTTCACTCCTGATTATTCTCTACCTCCTCCCCCCAAGTGGCGCAGGGGGACGGGGAGTGGGGGTTGCGGGTCAGTTCTTCACACGTTGTCTCTGCTGCTCCTTCCTCCTCGGGCGGAGGACTCCTCACACTCTTCCCCTGCTCCAGCGTGTGGTCCCTCCCACGGGAGACAGTCCTCCGTGAACTTCTCCAATGTGAGTCCTTCCCCCAGGCTGCAGTTCTTCACGAACTGCTCCAGCGTGGGTCCTTTCCATGGGGTGCAGTCCTTCAGGAACAGACTGCTCCAGCGTGGGTCCCCCACGGGGTCACAAGTCCTGCCAGCAAACCTGCTCCAGCGTGGGCTACTCTCACCATGGGTCCACAAGGTCCTGCCAGGAGCCTGCTCCAACGCAGGCTTCCCACAGGGTCACAGCCTCCTTTGGGCATTCACCTGCTCTGGTGTGGGGTCCTCCCTGGGCTGCAGGGGGATATCTGTTCCACCATGGACCTCCATGGGCTGCAGGGGGACAGCCTGCCTCACCATGGCCTTCACCACAGGCTGCAGGGGAATCTCTGCTGTAGTGCCTGGAGCACCTCCTCCCCCTCCTTCTTCNTTCAGAACATAGTCCCAGAATTTCTCAGAAAAAATGGGATGATTTACTGTGTTTCCGTTCTTTTGCAATCTGTAGTCACAACAGTATTTATGTGCAGTGACTTGAACTCTTGGGGAAGATTTAGTTCTTTAACCCTTTGATACATGAATTGTACAAGTCTCAGTGACACAAATAACAAAGGATGGGTTTTTTTCTTGGTTTCTGAAGATAAAATTCTGGGCATGCAGGAATGTTCTGTTCATCTTCTGTCTTCTGCCTTCTGTTTATTTTTTCATAACCAAGATGCAGGCATGACTTTATTATTAATAGTTTGTTTTCGGAGAGCTGAGTTCTTATCAGAGAAGGGACTTGTTTACATCACGCTCATCGTCTAACTTGGCATAAAATGCACTACAAGCACTTGGTCACAAAATAGGGAGAAAATGGATATTGGTTTCTCCTACATGTACAGAGCTGTGGATTTCAGGATTGCTAATAGTCCTCTTGACCAGATAAGAAAGCAGAATAGTGCACATCATAGTTGAGAACCTTTGTGCACTTCAAGAGTCGGGAAGTAAATACCTAAGAGAATTAATCAATTAGAGGCTAGCTACTGTGATAAAAGCGTCCTTTAATGATGTCAGATTTGTGGATGTGAAGATGACATACTACCGTTACTACAACAGTCACACTTCTTTGCCTTCAGCTGGAGGAACAGCTAGGCACAGGTTCTCCAGGTTTTAGTATGGCAGCTTTGATTCTTGTTTTCCATAAAATGGTACAATAAGTTAGACATCTTTGGAGGTCATCTGATCCAAGTCCATGACATATTGAGGTTATATTTGTTTTCCTAGGGTGCTTTGTCTTGGTGAGCATGGGTTTTTGGGAGGCTTGCTTTTTACATTTTCAGGAGTTGCTTGCTTTAATTGGGTGGTTAGAGAAGGTTTCTGTTTTAGCAGGAAAAAAAAAAAAATGAAGATGCTTATATCTCTAATTCAGAGTTACCTTGGTGGATGCCATCATCCTCATCCTTGTGAAATCCAGATGCCTTCTATATGAGTTAGTCTTATCTCTGCCACTTTGGAGTTGAACACCCTGGTATAGGTATACATGCTGCTGTCTGTGTTTGTGTGAATAAAATGTCTTTTGTCCTAAAAAGCATCGCATGAAAAAAAAAAAAATCAGTTGCAGAATTTGTGTCCAAGTAGACTGAAAACCTATGTAGGAAGGGCTGTCAAGATCTATGTTTTGGCCCTCATTGCCTGCCCGACACCATTTGAAAATCTTAATTCACTTAGCTATTGACAGTTGTTTATCGAGATGATGGAGATCTTTCTTACGATTTGTGGTGGGTTGACCCTGGCTGGGTGCCAGGTGCCCACCAAAGCTGCTTTATCAGTCGCCCTCCTCAGCTGAACAGGGGAGAGAAAACAATGAAAGGCTCGTGGGTCGAGATAAGGACAGGGAGACATCACTNCCTCCCTGGGCTGCAGGGGGATATCTGTTCCACCATGGACCTCCATGGGCTGCAGGGGGACAGCCTGCCTCACCGTGGTCTTCACCAGGGGCTGCAGGGGAATCTCTGCTCTGGCGCCTGGAGCACCTCCTCCCCCTCCTTCTTCACTGACCTTGGTGTCTGCAGGGTTGTTCCTCTCACATATTCTCCCTCTTCTCTCGAGCTGCAATTGCGCAGGGTTCCCCCCCCCTCCTTCTTAAATATGTTATCCCAGAGGTGCTACCACCATTGCTGATGGGCTCGGCATGGGCCAGCGGCAGGTCTGTCTTGGAGCCGGCTGGCATTGGCTCTATTGGACACGGGGGAGGCTTCTATTAGCTTCTCACAGAAGCCACCCCTGTAGCCCCCCTTTCTACCAAAACCTTGCTACACAAACCCAATACACGATTTTTAAGATTCAAAATAAATGGCAGCTTAATTTATTCTCATTAGGCTTAAATATACAAGGATGCTGCTTGTATAGAATTTGGCCCAGAGTTTGGGTTNTGCAATTGCGCAGGGTTCCCCCCCCCTCCTTCTTAAATATGTTATCCCAGAGGTGCTACCACCATTGCTGATGGGCTCGGCATGGGCCAGCGGCAGGTCTGTCTTGGAGCCGGCTGGCATTGGCTCTATTGGACACGGGGGAGGCTTCTATTAGCTTCTCACAGAAGCCACCCCTGTAGCCCCCCTTTCTACCAAAACCTTGCTACACAAACCCAATACACGATTTTTAAGATTCAAAATAAATGGCAGCTTAATTATTCTCATTAGGCTTAAATATACAAGGATGCTGCTTGTATAGAATTTGGCCCAGAGTTTGGGTTTTTCACGCAAACAGGGCAATAAGGAAGGACCAGAGTACACAAGCAGGCTTTCAAAGTCCTTGGGCACAGCCGAGTGAAAAAACCACCAGAGGCACTATTGCATTGCGTCATTCTTCTACATATTGTATGAAGAAATGAAGCTGAAATGTTGCTACTGCCAATGCAGAAAGTAATCAGATTTGTGAAATATGGTGTCAGTCAACAGATATTTTGTTGATGATGCTCTTGTTTTAACAGTTTACATGTACGTGGTGTAGAGGGTTGACGGACTGCAGCAGACATAAAGTACAAAGCAGTGAGAACATTAGTGAATATTTTTACAAGACATGTTTCCTGCAATGTGAAGTTATGAAATCTGTCTCCCTGAGTGCAGACTGCAAATGTTTTTTACAGATAGAGTTGATGCTGCTTGGTAGTTTTTGTTGAAGAGCAACTGGAGCTGGATTTGTAGCCTCTGTCTATTTTTCTTGGGAAGAAATCTGTTTAAAAAAATTGTTCCAAAAGTAGTTGTTTTCGCTAACGTTGAAATAAGTGAGGTGCTTACCTCTTAAAGAGACCATTGGAAATGCACTTGCCCCCACTATCGCATGTCATCAGAATATTGTATATGAAGCAAAATAATGTCAAAGAAATTTATATCTCAGACTAAGCTTTTATACAATTGATTACAGTTTCTCTTCTCAGAAGAAATACCCATCACTTTTTTTGCTGTACCAGTTTACCTTCCTGCAATTCCTATTGAAAGTCTGTACCTAACTGTTCGAGCTTCTGCTTTTGTATTCTAATTTACACAGAAGTTGGCTGGCAAAATGTGAAGTCTTTTTTGAAGTTGATTGTGAGCAAGCAATTTCAAGTGCCTAGATCCACATTTTTCAATTATGTAAGATTTTTTTCAACCCACCAAAAAAAAAAAAAAGACTCAAAGCACTCTAATGGTCAATCATACCATTTACTGCTTACTTTACTACTAACAGTGGTGAGGAAACAATGTAGATGTTGCAAATCAAGTGAGGAAATTACAAGTAAAGAAGCTTAGTTTTGCATCTTTCTGTTAATGGTTTCATGCTCATGCTTGAACAGTAGACTGAACCTATCTTTTAATCTTAATGTCATTAAATACAAGCAGTCTCTTAAATTTGTCCCTTGATTTAGCTCTAAGTTTTCATACATGTTTAAATCTACAGTTTATTACTTTTTGACTTAAGAGAAGGCTGAGGGGGGGAATCTTATGAATGTATATAAATACCTGAAAAGAAGGTGCGAAGAGGACAGAGCGAGGTTCTTTTCAGTGGTGCCCAGAGGCAGTGGGCACAAACTGAAACATAGGAGGTTCCCTCTGAGCATCTGGCAACACTCTTTCACTGTGAGAGTGACCAAGGGCTGGCACAGGTTGCCCAGAGAGGTGGTGGAATCTCCGTCCTTGGAAGTACTCCAAAGCCATCTGGACATGGTCCCAGGCAACTGGCTGTAGGTGGCCCTGCTTGAGCAGGGGGGTGGACCAGATGACCTCCAGAGGTCCCTTCCAACCTCAATCACGCAGTGATCCTGTGAAAATCAAAAGCAATGGATCTCTTTAGGTTCTGACTTGTGTGCAGCTTTTAAGATGCCACTTCCAGATTGTAAAAACACCCGTGTTGATAAAAACAGGCCGTTTTCTGGTGTTTTCTCACACAACTTTGTGAAACCATTCTGAAGTAATGGTAACAATCAGTTCAGCAGACTATAGCACCAAACTAAATCCTGTATATTTTTTTCTTATGAATGGGATCTTTTCCAAATAAGTAAATATTTAACAAGCTGTTTACCAACTGGTTATTTTGGAGCACTACCAGCGTGAGTGTTTCCATGTTAGTAACAGCTCTCACTTAACAGAAGAGAGAAGTGGATGTACCAGTCCTAAGACAGCTTCATACTTCAAACATCTGTGTAAATATAAAAGAATAGATACCTGAAATATAAGAGAAGGGAAGTATTTTCTTTAAAATTTGCTTTGTTATAGTCAACTGGAATTACGTTAGTGATAGTTTGGGGATGTGTCTTTTCAATGAATGTTCCTCCTACAGATGTTCTGTGCTCTACGTATGAGTAAATAATAACCACTGGAGAAGATTATTTTGTTTTTCAAGAGGAAGATAAGATTGCTGTGCATTTGGAGCTGTCACTTTTCTTGAAAGTGCTGTGGCTCGGATAATTCTTAGTGTTGCTCTCCATGCCAGTTGGCTCAGACAGGCCTTTTCTATCCTTGGAAAAGACTGGAGATATAATGTTGTCTTATACTTAAGTATTTCCAAGAAATATATTTAGATACAGACCTTGCTAAAAGTTATGCCCAGTAGATTTTCTTGCCTTACACAGTCTAAAGGGAGACTGTTTGATCAAAGGAAGGACAGTATTTCATACGCATTTATGATTTCTTTTTTTAAGTTAAAAAAGGAGGGGGGAAAAAACCCCAAATAACAACCCCACAACCAAAATCTTGTGATTCCTGCATGAAGTTGTTTAAGTGTGATCAACTCTGAGAGGAGAATTTTTCTGTTTCTAAAAAGAAACTGTGGGTACAGTTTCCAAACTTTGTTGTTAATGTGATGTCTCATGGCAGGGATCATTTTGTTTCTACACTTGCAGACCATCTAGTCGTAATGCTGCAGCTGAGTCCTGAACTGAAGCTGCTGATTCGAATAAGAACGGATAGCCTAAACTCACCATGGCTTTGGTGGTGGATGTGCCACTGACTTTGTAAAGCTAGGGATGAATATTTCAAGTCCACCTAGCACTAGCTATGACTGAAAAGGATCTTCACTTGCTTCTTTTGCATCCTCTAAGAATTTTTCTTTCAGTTTCTAATATAATGCAGTCTGAAATACTGTTAGAAGTTCTCCCTAGGTTCCCACAAAACTGTACCACTTTTCAGGTGTATCTTTCGTTCCTAGCGTCACAGGTACATTCTCTTCATGGAGATGTGGGATGGAGACGGCGGCGTAGAACAAGGACTTTGTTCTTGAAGGATTGGCTGTGCTTTTTCAGGGTGGAATTTTACCAAATTGATCAGCTTTCAGGAATCCTTCATGCAGAAAGGGCCAGATTATTGGTATTAATGGCCTTTTATGCTAGATAGTATTGATATTTTAATCTGAGGCATTAAGATACAGTGTTTTTCTTTCTGGTTTTGAAAGAACAAGCAATCAAAGGTAGAACACAAATACCCAGCAAAGCTCTCAGGCTCTACTGCTATTTTAAGATAGCTTTGGCTTGCGTACTGGTAAGACCAGTGTGCATATTTGAAATTCTAGCCTCTACAATGAAAAGACAAGCCCTCGGAAACAGCCAGTGGTTTTGGAGCATGCTTGTCCGTTGCAAGCTGAATGTTTAACAATGACTTAAGACTCTGCTACACACTGGCTGTAGCTCTTGATGTCTTACACCCTGGCTCCCTTTTTTGACATAATTTTGGCAAGTGGGGAACCTGGCAATCCTTCATGCTAGAGGCCTTAGCTCTAATAAAGCGCTTTAGTTATTAGCACAAGTAAATAGTTGTCCATTTGTGCTTCATTAATGCATATTAGTCATACAGTAAATACTGTCATGCTGGCAAGTTCCCCAGAACACTGAATACTTCTGCACCGTTCAGGAGGGGGTTTCTGACAAAGTGATGTTGGCACCTTTCTTGAAGAAGTTCTTGAAGCTATGAGTGTAGGAGAGTGACAGACCATTATTTCAGCTCACGTGGGTTTTTGTAAAACTGATACTTAAGTGGAGGCAAAGCAGAATTTTTGATGAATTTTATGCTGTTGCGGTAGGTCCTTCTCAAGTTTGCAGTTATCTTTTCTACAGTCTTCAGCTATATATGAAGCAGATTGCTTTGGGCTGTGGGGAGTACAAATGAAGTGCCTACTTTTCTAATGAAAATAATTAGATATTCTAAAATCCCATAAGATTGTCCAATATAGTAAAATTTTAACTATATATTTGAAGAACCTAGTATGTGCAACAGTATGAGGAAATCAAAAGGCAGCGCAATGATCCATGATCTATATAAGTGTTTTGGTTTCTTGAGAGATAAGACCCTTAATATAAACGGTATAAAATTGTGAGCTGAAATGTCAGGTATGACTTGTTCTTTGGAACAGCCAGCATAGATTTACCAATTGCTTTTTTTTGTCCTTTGTGTGCCTGGCAATGACTTCCAGGAGGACTTGGTCCATAATCTTGCCAGAAACTGGGCAAGTTTGACCAGCTTCTGGTTCCTCGTATCCTCATCCTTGCCCATTTTGAAGATGAATGTGATTTTTTGCCTCTGCAGTCATCAGGATCCTGCTCTGATCAATGACTTATTTTTGGAAGATGGGAGGGAGTAGCCTCGCTGTGGTATTAGCCAGCTTCCTTAGCACCTTCTAACGCATCCCATCTGGTCCCAGGGACTTGGACCGGTTAGCTTGTGAGATCCATGACCTTCCATTGCTGTGAGTAATGGTTCAGTCCCCCAGATGCTGACACTACGCTCAAAGAACTGGGAGATGCGAGGATGAACTTTACTAGGAAAAACTGAGGGAAAGAAATCCTTGATCTTTTGTGTCCTTAGCTGCTGGGTCCCGTGCACAAGTGAGCGCTAACTAGAGTAGTATTAGTCATCTTTTTTGCCCTTGCTTACCTGTAGAAGCGTTCCTTGTTTTTTCTTGATATCCTTTGCTTGCTCCAGCTCTTCCGCTTGTGCAGTATCTCCATGTTCTTTCTGCATAGCCTCTTCCTGCTTTGACCTTCTTTGCATTTGAGCTGAGGCAGGAGTTGCCTGTCTATTCACCCTGGCTTTCTGCCATTCCCCTGTGACTTTCTGCATGCCAAAATGGACCATTCTTGAGCTTTGAGGAGGCTGTCCTGGGAGATCAGCTTGTTGTCCTGGGCCCTTGGTCCTTCAGAGCGGTGTCCCATGGGAACCTGGCAAGCAGATCCTTGAGCAAGCCAAAAATCTGCTTTCCTGCAGTCCAGGACTGTAATTCTGCTAGTAGTCTTGTTCCCTTTGCTTACTCTTATTACCTTCCTTTCAGCATAGCATCAGGCTGCCATCAACCTCTACCTCCCCAACTGGTGGTTCTTTGCCCATGAAGTTGGCTTTGCTAGCTTGTCAGTCAAGGAGAGTGCTTCCCCGGTTGGCTCACTGATCACTTGTGATGTGAAGTTACCTTCAACCCACTCCAGAAATCTTTGTAGCGACCAGTGCTGGCTGCAGCTGGAACTGCACTGTTTGCTTGTGAGTGGGTCAGAAACCTGATTTAGCTGATTTGTCTCCAGTTTTTCCCCATCCCATGCATCTGGCTGCAAAAATGGGCTTGTTTGTCCTAGGCAAGACAGGTACTCTGAGCTTTCATCTTCTCCAAGATGATGAGTGCCTCTTTTGGAAACAAGCATTGAGGTGGAAAACAAGGGACTTGCCAGCATGACAGAAGCAAACGAGGACCTTTGGTGCTAGCCAGTAGCCCAGGTGTCTCCTGGTCCACCTCCGTCCTTTGTGGCTTCCCAGCCAAGCTGCTGGTACTCAGTCTCCTGTCATGGCACTCTCCTGCTTTCCCTGGTGTTTACTCTCTCTCCCAAGGTTTACATCCCAGCAGGCTGTCTCCCATGCTGCCTTCTCTGAGGACCTACTGCCAGCCACATCTCCCCAGAACCATCCTCGGGGCAGCGTGGGGAAGCTCCCCCTCGCTAAGTGGCTTGTGAGCTTCCATCCTCAGGTCTGACTGGTGCTGCTGTCCTTTGGTAACGAGTGCCCCTGGCTCCAAGTCATTTGGTGGGCGTGGGCATGAGGCACTAGGAGTCCTGGCCAGATCCCCTTTCCTCTAGACTGGGGGCCCATTGCAGAAGAGATGCTGTCTCCCATGCCTGGAGCGTGAAGAGGCCGTGCAGGTCAGGAAGTGAGGGCTGACACAAGCCTTGAAATGCGTGAACAGTTTTATTGATTGTAAAGAGACTCTGCCTAGCTGGGCAAGGTTAACATCTCCCTTTCCTGCCTGTGGGTTTTCTGTCTCCTCCACCCCTCTGGCAGGGACCTGAGCTGCCCAGGATTTCCTTGAGTGGTTGTGTGCCGACTGATGGAGAGTAGTGCCTGGGGGGAGCTTGGAAGAAGACATTTTGGCCCTCCTGGAGGGAGATCACTGCCTCTTTCTGGAGGACGTCTTGACAATGATGATGCCAGGAAGCAGTGACTGCACCTGTGGCTAGTCCACCTCCATGGGCTCTCTTTTTCCTAATCAGCCTCTCTGGGCTCTGGGTCTCCTACCACCTGGTTGAGTGAAGCCCTTGAGTCCTGCACAGTCCTTCTGTGTGCTCTTATCCTGTTCCCCCTCTGCATAGTCGTCTTCTTCCAGAGCCCCTCTCTTGGGCTCATCCTTCCTTGACTAGCAGGGAAGCAGCAACCCCTTGGCAAGCCAGGAGTGGTTGACGCGGTCACACCACCATGACCACCTGTCGTGACCTGTTGGGAAGATTTCTGCAGAAGGTGACTCTAGGATCATATGTTACGTACACGTTCTTCAGTGTCTCGTGTTATTTGTACTTGTTAGATCGCTTCATTTAGTGTCTTGAATGTAGCAGATACCCACTTATTAAAGCAACTTACAGCATGTTTACCTGCCCACGCATGCACACTCAATTTATGTGAATTGTTTTCCTTTTCAAATTCATGATGGACTCAGAATTTTTCAACCCAAATATTAATGTCAACATTTGAGGTAGTCACCGTAAGCCTTTTGTAGCTGGAGGCACTTGTAGAGCCTGTTCTCTAAGGTGAATGCGAATTAAGACTTTAGAGTGCCCATTTTCTCTACTTCTGACCATACGGAAGTATAAGGTGGTGTGTTGTAAGTTTGATGGGAAGAATGCCTTCCTACATGCGTGCTGATGAAATTTCTACATGAAATATATATTTTTTCTTTTTTTTTTTTTTTTTTTCCCCTGACATGAGCAAATGGTTAACCAAGTGTGCTAAAGATGTTCTGAAAAAGGCATCTCTTGCGATCTTGTTTTTTCTGGAGTCCTTTATGTCCTCAAAATTATGACAAACTGCTGGCTGTTGAACATGAATTGGCTGGATGGTTTAGTCGCAAACCATAACTGCTATGCTGGATGAGAGCAGGTTGGAAAAATAGTTTTCTGACAGCATATCTTTTAGAGCATGACTTGCCCTGAAGATTAAAATAAACCCAAACCCACAAGACCAGAAACTTCTTTTTGACTGTCCCACTAGCATCTTCTGGAACAGGCATATTGACACAATATCATGTGTTATTAGGATGCAAGATTACACGCATGCTGTCAGTATTGTGGTGGTGTGCTAATGAACTGTCAGGTAATTTGCCACAGTTAATGTTCTTGTTTTAGCTAGATGTAATGGTCTTCAGTTCAACTGTATCCAGAAGATGGCTTGTTCCTCTCACCTACAGCTTGCTTCTGAAGCCTAGTTCAAAGTTTTTCTCTTTTCTTCCTCATCCTGCAATTCCTTTTTTTTTTGATGTCTGGTTTGACTTCAATCTCAGTGGGAATCTTTCCCACGACCTTTATTCCGTAGATTTACATTTTTGGGTTAGAAAGAATAGCTCAAAACTAGAGGAAGCAGTATAATAAATACTGATTGTGCTGTAAAAGTTACCATCCTGCACCCTGGAGTTAATCACCATCTCGGCTGAAGTGTGGTAGCTGCTCATGTGCAAGCTGCTAGCCCCTTGAACTGCAAAGTCAACAAGTCACTTCCCCCCCCCCCCCCCCCCCC
>WAAD01016682.1:171453-228115 GCA_013389945.1 Fregata magnificens
ATCTTCAGCAGTGGTTTCAGGGAAGAGAAGAGAAAGAAAGGTGTTTTAAGGCCACTTTGATACTGTTTGAACAGCAGCTCATCTGACTGCATCCTGTCTTCCTCGGAGCGAACAGTAGAAATCCATTTGCAGAAATGCTCTTGTGGTTAGCAGCTGTAGTGTTTCAGCATTGCTGAAGCCAGCATGATCAAATGTTGCACACATGGCAGTATTATAACTGGGATTTCTTGAACCTTTCTTCTGGCTGACCAGCTTTGCAATCTCTGTTGAAATCTCTCCCCGTTTGGAGACCATGTACCTGGGCAGGTCTTGTTTGGGGTGGTTTGCTCGTTTTGTTTCATGTGCTGCCTTGGCAATTTTTGGCACACCAGACCTTTCTGCAGTAGCGTAGTGGTAGTTAACGAAAACTCTTTGATCTGTTGATGCCTTAACGTAGCCTAGTGTTCAGAGGATTTGTGCAGAATTACAGCAGCAGCTGCTGCCGCTAACCACGTTGAAGCGTTGCAGTGTACGTTCTGACATGCTGTGGGTAACTTTGGATGTGTCCAGTAGGCGTTAGCAAAAAGTGGGGAGAAGCTGTACAAAATAAGCGGTCACTTGACACACTTATGTTGTGAACAACCAGTTATAAAACAAAACAAACCCAAAACCTTCCAAGCATGAAGAGGTGATTGACATGCTTGCTTTTAGCAAGCAGGTTTTTTTCTGAGTGCCAGTTTGTGCAAAAACTGAAGATTTACACTTTGTATTAGGTTTTCCTGGGACAGCTTGCAACTCTACATGTAATCTGTTACTATTTAAATGCAAATTGCTGAGCTTTTGTGAATTTTCTTCCTTTAGAGAATGTTAAGTCAATAAAGATTTTCTGATAAAGCCATCTTCTTGATGCAGGATAACTGGTTGAGCTACCTGCAATTAGCTCACTTTCCTCAAGGAGGGGAAAACATGGCAGCTACTGCATTGAGATAGATATATATAACCATATATATTTTTAATACTGGAACAAGTGTAGCAATTAAGTGCGTTTGATATTGTACCTAGATTTTTGAAAATCAGGTAGAGATAGGTAAAGTATCCAGAGCACTGAGAGAAGTTCTCAGGCTAAAAAGTACCTTTGAGCTGCTTGGATTTTACGATAGTCAAACTAGTTACTACTTTTTCGTATTCTGATAAGGACTCTGAAGATGTAGGAAATACTGCAAGTTTCTCTCATTTTGAGAAATGGGGATAAGACACTGGTGCACTGAAATATCCAGGATGACCCCTGTTGTTAGTCTTAGCTTAATTTTTGTTCTGTTTTCTTTCTAACTGTTGTGAATTGACAACTTGTACGTAGGCAGCACTGCGGCATAGTTTGTATTAGAAATGTTGTCCAGCCATTGCTAACACTTGGGACTTGGGGGCAGTGACTTCAGAAGTCTAGTAGAGCATCGCTGCTGAGGATTTGATTTTTTTGTTTTGTTTTTTTTGAAAACTGTTTTGAACATCAGTGTGAAAGGTTCGGTGATGTGACTTTCTTAAAACTGTGAAGGTCAAATAAGATTCAAACATGATTAAAGAAAGAAATGCAGAAATACAGGCATCTTGCTTTATTGGTAGTAGTTGGTGTTTTTTTTTTTTTCTGAGGGCTTGCAAAGTAACCTATTACTGCAATATAAGCAGTACAAAAGAACTTTTTTTTTTTTAAGTACCCATATATCGTAGACTATTTCTTACACTCCATTTTCTTTGCATAAATTACATTACTGATTTGCTCTGAGAGAGTGGAACCCTGCTGTTTGGTTAGGGGAGAGCATGACGGTCTGTTCCAATACAAGATCTGATGCTGGGTCGTTAAAAAGGCATGACTGTTGTACTTTAGAGATGCGTCTGTGATTTCTGTGGGGTTTTTTTTAATAGGGTATGGAGCTGTCAACTGAGGTGTATAAATCCTTTACACCATATCTGAGATTCTTAAATACCTTCTTTTTGGTAAGGCTCGCTGTTCCGGCGATGTGTAAAGAGTTAGTTCTGTATCTAACTGAAAGCGAGTCACCTGAACTACAGATGTCCTTGCCTGAGGTGGGCAATTAGTTCTGGGGCAGATTGCACCATGTAACAGGTAAACGGTTCTTTATCTAAGCAGAAAGGTGTGTGTTCAATATAATTAGGATCATAGGTTTGATCAGATGGGACAGCCATTTCTAGACCTAGTTAATTACATATCTAGTGCCAAGGATCACTCTTCAGGGAAGGAGGGGAGGGGTATCAAACACACCCTGAATTGCAGCAATTGAGCAAACTGGCTAGAAAGTAGAGAGATAAGGTCCATATCGCTGACAGTTGAAGCAAGTCAGGATAGCAAAGTAGTCTTGTATGAAGTTGTTCAACATGACACTTGAAATTCATCAGATTTTCAGTTCGAAGACCTGAAGAACAATCTCATTAACAATCTGAGAGTTACTTTGCTCGCTGGCGTCCAGTGAATTTTAATGGTCTGTGTGAGCACAGTGGCTCTTGCCCCACGGGAGGTTTATCATTTTATCAGCTCTGTCGAGGGCTGTGAAGAATCGTCTTGACCTATCGGCCCGTTCAAACCCTCAGTTTGAACCTGAACCATCAAGAAGACAAAAGGGATAACACTATTGCCTTTAAGAAAGCAGACCCACATTCAGATGGGATAAATTCCTTTGCTTTGTG
The DNA here is from genome assembly GCA_013389945.1 of Fregata magnificens. Taxonomy (NCBI): domain Eukaryota; kingdom Metazoa; phylum Chordata; class Aves; order Suliformes; family Fregatidae; genus Fregata; species Fregata magnificens. The sequence goes on from WAAD01016682.1 coordinate 174,133, forward strand.
TTTCATGCTACTTTCATTCCTTTGTTAAGAGTTTCATCAGTCTTGAGTTTTCAGGGCTGCCTAGCTATAAGGGTGCATACACTTAAATGTAATTTAGGTTATCTGGCTGTGGTTGCTGCTTCCCAAAGCATAGAGATTTGAATATCTATTCTTAAAGGGAATGCACTTGTATGGAAATAGTGGTTCCTGCAACCTAGGTAGCATCTTCCCGTCTCTCCTCCCTCCCCCGGCCTGAGACACACATGTGTTGCTGCAGTGCTGGATCCCACAGTCCACCAGGTCATCCTTTCAAGCACTGAGCCTTCCAAGGTTAATGCAGGGCATCATTAGCCTGCGCTGGGACAGACTGTCCGGGGCGGTTCGCAGAATGTCTCTTGTCCACTTGGTGCAAGGGTGCTGTCAAAACCTGACTCCCAAAGCCAGCGTTCTTGGAAGCAGCTGGCCAGCCGCGCTGCTATAACCAGAGCTCTAGTAGATTTGATGCCAAGTAGAACAGACAAGCTACCTTGTATTTCACAGGTTTGAGCATGGGGAGGGCAGTGGGTTGCAAAGGATCAAATATCTTGTACCTTCTTTCTGCGTGTTACAACTTCCCCCAAAAGAACATGCGCAGTTTTTTGGGGTTTTGGTGTGGGGTTTTTTTTGGTTTGGTTTTTTTTGTTTGTTTGTTTTTCAGTTTTTTTTTTTTTTAGTGCAAGCTAAAAGAAAATTTCGAAGACACTTTCTCAGAACGGACAGGTGTGTTAGCAGGTGTGTGACATGCTGAAATTTTCCATAGCACCTGGGTACAAATATTCCTATTATATCTCTTTTCACCTTTCTGAGGAGGAAGGAATGTAGTCTGACCACGCACTTCAGAAACATGGACAAAACATAGAAAGTGACCCTGATAAGGATTCTTGAATAGACTAAAGGTTTTATGAGCAACAATGCATCATTGTGGGTTGCATTACTCCCTTAGATTGTGTGAGCACCATCCAGTATAGTGGTTAACACGTATGGATCGCTAAGTTCATTAGAGCCTTGTTGTGCTTTTAACTCAATATAAGTAGTATAGTCTATTAAGTATCAGTTGTTTGATAAGAGAATGATGCAAAATCTCCCTGAAAAGCCTCTTTAAAAAGAGGAGGAATATGGCATATTACTTTATACTTTCTCAGGGTAACAAAACTCAATTTTTCTGTTTAATTCCTATTGGTAAATACAATTTGCTCTCACAGAAAACAGATTTTTTTTTTTTCAGGGACTTTATTGGTGGAGTCAGTATTGACCAAAACCAAAGAGCTTGGAACATGCAGGAAATTAGGGTTTTGCTAGCTTTGTCAGTGGCAGTCCCTTGCCAGTGAGAGTGAGTTGCTTTGGAGGTAAGGCTAACTTACAATTAAGTACAAGCTAAAGATATATTATCAGGATCTATGGGCACCAGCAGAAGAAACAGAATTTCCATATAAGCACGTCATTTTTTACTGTGAAGAATTTCCTAATATAAACTTCATTTATTCAGTGGTGTTTTGTTAGAAATGAAAAGGAACCTAGTTTATGTTTTAAAAAAAGAAGCAAAAAGACACTTTATCAGAAGGTAACTGCTTCATTTTTGTAAGTGCTTTCTAGCTGAAGACAGCTCTAAGAAGTGATTGCTTTCACCAAGAACCTTGTGCATTTGTTTCTTTTCTGTATTTCAAGACTTTATTTTAGCTGTAAACTATGTAAACTGTCTCTAACAGCCACGGTGGTTTTAGTCTCATTAAAAATAGAACAAAGCTTTTAGCATTTCTAAGCCTGTCAGTTGGATTCCCTCCTTGCTAGCTGATTAAAAGACAGCAACCATGATGCATTGAATTTTCTTCTACCATAATACATGGCAGTCTGGTCCAAAAAGTGCACACAGTGGAATATACTACCCATTTTCTCTGTGCAGAGTACTGGGAGACAGCTAAATTCTTGCAGAAGCGGTTAGTTTCTACTAAAAGGGGACTGCATCTAGTGAGAGAAATTTAATTTGACGTAGTTCTTCCCAAGTTCTGAGTTCAGTAGTGTTGAAAACCCTGCTAATGCCAGTTTTGCAAAGACCAGCCTAGAGAAGCTGAATCTGTAATGCTAGTGTGTGTGTGTGTGTGTGCTGTAAAAGTGCATTGCTGGAGCTGTCAGCTAACATGGTATGCTCACTCTTGCCTTGCTGGAGAAAAGCCTTTTATGAATAAGCTGCTGCTACCAGATGCTGTTGGAGGTTGCTAATCATGGTTCAGCTCCTGCCAGATTAGATTTATTTATTTATTTATTTATTTTGGGGGGGTGGGGGGTGGGGGTGGGGCGAAGCTGGCTGGTAGGTAACGGTAGGTTTTGGTGTGAAACAATACTGCCCTGATAGCAGTTGCAGTGCAGGTAATGACAAGTCACATAACTGGTAATACTCCTTAAAATAAATCTGAAACACTTTCAGAAAAATAACTTTATGGCTCAGCTATAGCAGTATATTGTATAACTACATCAGTCCATGTATTTAAGAAAGCACCACCCCACCACCCCCCCCCGCCTTGGTGTAGGAGAAGAAACAGTTTACTGACTTGGGGCACACACACTTATGGGATTTTGGTGTTGACAACAGGGTCCAAACCCCCAATTTTTTGCTGAATTGAAGGACTTTCTGGTCAGTGGGTTATTGAAACCCAGACGGGGGTCGGGAGAGAAGTTCTTCCAAGGTCAGACTGGCAAGCCTTTCTGCCTTCCCCTGTATCATGGGATGTAATATAATTCCTGTGATTCATTTAACAAATTCCCTGCCACTGCAGAGACATAGACCACGGACACAGGTCTGTCTTGTCTGTCAGTCTCTCATTTTCCTTCTTTCTTTACTAATTCCTGGTGTGTTGTGTTTCTTGTAGCTATTGTGTATGTTGCACGGTGGGCTGGTAAGTCTGCTGAGGGTTGTATGAATATGTGGATAGCAATAGGTCTGTGCCCTCTGCCAGGTTATTGCATGTTTTCAGTGATTTGTGGCACTGAGGATCGGAGGTGCTGCGGTGTGCTGGGAGGAATGTGCTGCTGCCTTTGCTACTCCCAAGCTGGGCTCATTTGTTCCTGGTCTCTAGGGTTATTGCTCTCGGTCTTGACAGCCAGTACTGTATGATCAGAAGGATTCCTGCAGTTAGTGGCTTTGCTACTTCAGGAGAGAGCGCCCAACTTTTGACAAAGCTAAGTGGCTTTATTTTAAGCCCTTGTTTGTACAAGCTCTCTTAGCAATGGGAATGCTAAAATTCTAGGTTCACGGTTACTCTGTTGACTTACTGAGCCTTTCACTTGGCTCTTACCTAGTCAAATGACTATAGTTAAGAGGCAGGAAACCTAGTTACAGGTCTTTAATTATGTAATACGTGGGTTGTCTGAGAATGCACTTTAAAGTTTTTTGCCTAGTGTGCAAAGCCTGTTTTTTCTTTATTTCTATGACATGTTAAGCACTGGCCTGGGGAAGATGTGATTGGAGCTCTGGCAGAGGATAGTAAAAAATGTGGACTGTGTTTGAGTAAGCTTGAAGTCATTTGCAAAGCGGTGACTTTGGACAAACCCAGGAGCTTTGGTCTTCCCTCATGACTGTACTTGGGAGAAATTTCCTCAAGGTCTGGGGCGTCAGCAGGCTGAAAATATGTTGTGCCAAACAGCTATCTGGTAGGGGACTGTGCTGCTGTATTTAGCCACTAAGAAGCCCAGTGAGTTAAATCTTTTAAGAAAGGAGCAGCATATGCATTACTAATTGATCTAGGCTGTGGAGTTTGGATGAGAGCTTGAACATTGGTCTGCATCTGTCAGGTGGATTTCTTCCTGTAATAGCCTATGTGTTTGCCTTCACAGGGCTAAGAGTAAAATTGAGTGACACAACAGAAACTCTGTGGATGGCTGCGGTTACCAGCAAACTATAAGAAAGTTTACTTAGATGAATAGCTGGCTACTTGGCACTTAGCATAATTGAGTCTATTCTCCTCCTTGTACATTTGATGCTTTAAGTAAACCAAAGCTGCAAAATCGTGCTATAAAGAAGAAGCATAGCTTAGAAAACAGTGCAGAAAGTTACTTTACATAAATGCAAATAGTCCTTTGTTTGGGAAGTGATGAATCATATGAAGCGGTCCTCAGAAGAAATGCTGCCTAATCTGTTTATTGCCTAAGGAAACTCCAGAAGCATGTTAAGAATGACACTACTGGGTCAGATAAAGAAAGGTTCGTCTACCTCTGTGTCCTTTGTCTAACAGCAACAAGTTGCAGATAGAAAGAGAGAGTGTAATTTCTCAAAGTATCCCTTTCCTGCTTCTGGAGCCTGGAGCTGTGTCCACTCTTTCACAGCCCTCGGTAGACACCTCTTCAGTGAATTTTAATAATTGCTTTTTTTGGAAACCACTTACACTTGAACACTTTGCAATAGTCTCCTCAGTCTGTGCTAGCAGAAGGTATTTAATTTTGCTTTATACAAGTTGCCTGAACAGAGTAAAGCTAAGGTGGCTCAAGTAATGACTTGGCTAATTTTCTCTTTATGCTCGACTAGTTTTAAGACATCTGCCTCGGGGTGATAAAGTAGCACCGACAGGTAGGCGGTGAGCTCCTGGCGTGGCAGGAGTGCCGCTGTGCAAACTGAGGTGTATCTGCCTTGATACTCTCCTAAACCGCAGTGGGACCCGTCAGCACGTCTGACTTGACTTTCTGTTGTGCTGGACAGTGTACAAACATCAAAAGTATGTCATGATCTTAATTTGTCGCTGTGGGACTGCTGGCATGAGTACGCGTGACTCTTGCTCAATTGAACCTTTTGTTCAGGGGCATGGCTGTGTGGGTTTGCAGACAGCTACAGTAAATCCAAAACCAGGGACTGTCGTCTTGGTGGTCTGAACGTCCTCGGTCTGGCCATGCTCCCAGGAGCTTCCAAGAAGCTGTGCTGCCACTTGTAGCCTTCCTTCATCTCATAAACTTCCAGTGACTGCTGAAGTTAGGAAAAGTTGAAGCCTTCAGTAAAAGGGGATTTCCAGACCTCTCAAGAAAGCTACTCTGTCTCTGCTAATGTCAGGCCCCTTTCTTTGCAAAGAACGAGGGAGAAGGGAAGTATAGATGATACTTTATTATTTGTACTTTCAAATCTGCTGCCTCCCTTCTCTAAGCCCTACTTACCTGTAAGATTATCCTGAATGACTGACTGGATAACCTTTGCTGAAGGAACCGGGATGAGAGAAGCAGCAATAGAGTACCAGCGACACGCTGGTCAGCCTAATAATGCTGCCTCGTACTGATAAATACTCTTCTGAGCTAAACCGCAGGTGGGAACAGTAGCCCTTGGAGCTGAAGAAGTCATTAAAGAGCACGTGCGCAGACGGCAGAGCTGCTGTAGTGTATGGCTGTCTGATTCTCTGATTAAAAGACCAGATTTAATGTTTTCTTTGACAACCGAAATGCTTATCGCGCTAGCACAAACAGCAGCAAACATTGTATGTCATAGTTGAAGGAGTGCAACTTGAAAGGCTTGGTTATAGATTGAAAAATAAATCCAGATTGTCCTGGTTACTGATATGTAGAGATAACACTGTCTGTGAGTGGACTTTGGCTCTTAATACGATGCAAGCATGTTGCATTTTGCGTCGTGCAATATAGATTTGCAAAAGGACACTGAAATCTAACCTGTAATGATGGTGTGTTTGGCTGTATGAAATGCTAATGCTTTACAGGACTCTGTTAAAAAAAAAAAAAAATAAACCCTGCTTTGGATCCTTCTAGCACTCTTGCTAGTCACTCCATTAAATCATCCTTGGTCGCAGACGCTGACTGACAGAAAATAGTATGTGCAAACAAGTCAGCGAGGGCTAATGCTCAGCTAGCTTCTAAAAATACTACAATAGCTGGATGGTACAGTAAGTTAAGTAACATGCTTTAATTTCATATTGAGAGCATTTATTGGAAGAGGAGGGAGAGCTGGGGATTAAAACATGAAGCAAACACATGGCTTACCGGGAGCCTGGTTTCAGTGGCGGTGGGGGGGATGGTGATGGACCAAAGCAAGTGCCCACCTTGCTGAGGGCCTCGGCCACGGCCCTGAGCTGGAGCCCAACAATGAGGCTGCTGCCACTTTTTTTTTTTTTCTCCCCCCTTTCTTCTTTTAACCTTGTTCCAGTGTCTGTCTGATCTCTGCTGCAGCTGGCCAAGTGCCACTGTTTGTCTGTGCACAGATTCTGGAGGGTCATGTGAAACTACCCTGAGCTCTTTAAATCGCATGGCCCTTACCTTTTCTCCTCTGCTGCCCGCATTGCTTTAACAGGTGTGGCTTTGTGCCCGTCTGTTGCTTTACTTCAGCACCTGGGTTGTGCTGGCCCTCAGTGCCCGGAGGAAACCTTTGGTTCCACACTTTGCTCAAGCTGCAGGAGAAGTCTGCAGGCTTTCTGGGCAGGGGTTTGCACCTAACGAAACAGGCAGGGGCGTCAGCTTTGTAAGGGCAGCACCGGCAATCGTTAGTCACTGAAACCCCTGCTTCTGAAAACTTTGATGTATCTTACCGTGACGTTGGCTTAAGCTTTGTGAATGAGGCCCGTGGTTCTTGGCATCTTCTGTTACAGCTGTAAGGTGATTCCAGAGAGGATGAATCCTAGTCCTGTAAATTACTGGCAATTCCTAGTTAAAAAAAAAAAACACCAAACCTGTTCTAATTGAAGAGTTAGGGGCTTGCACCCAGCTGTAAGCCTGAAATAAGGTCTTCTCCGCTAAGTGTTTGTGTGTTACTGCTCTAGGAAAGCCAAGGGTAAAAAGATGCATCTTGCCCACATCTCATCCTCTGTTGCTACATAGTACTGCACGAATCTTGCCTTCCACTAGGGACTTCGATGTCTTGGGACAACTGAAAACACATTTAGGTGCGTAACGAATAGCTTATAACTGCTTTTCCTGTTCCACCTTTTGTTTCTGTTGGGATGCCCTGTTGCTCCTCCCAGCCAGGAGGCAATATGCAACTGCATCCACGTGTTGGATGTCCGGACTCACTCCTGGGAAGCGGAACTAACGCTGCTAAACTGTGTCAGTGGGGTTTTAGCTACCTGATTAAAATACATGATACTGAATTGCATGAGGGGAAGCGAACAACGAAAGCTCTGCGCTAGGAGGAGGGATGTTCTGCTGCTTTGTTCTCCATACCTGCGATGTTTGCCTCTCAACTGTTGTACTAGGTTTGAAATAACTGAAGAGCAATCAACTTCAGCTTTAAGTTTTAACTGAAGCTTTTCCTAAATAAACACCTCCTCCCCCCTGTTGTCCTTGGAGCCTTTGAAAGAATTATGCTAAACTTTCTGGGGAGCAGACTCTTAGTTTTGTATGTGCTTTCTGCTTCCTGTAGTGGCCTTCTTGTGCTGCAAGTCCCAAATTTCCTGCCTGAAATTTAAAATTGAGATGTTGTGGGCCAGGTCAGTGCTGGCTGTGTGGTATCCCAGAGAAAATGAGATACAGCCAGTGAAAATGAGTAGTGCTCCAAAAGCGGTAATAATGTTAGGATGCGATACCCTGCGGTTGCAAGGGATTTGACAGAGACAGGAGCTCATGAGTTGCTTGTTCCTAACGTATTCAGTTAGCTCCAGTGAAAGAGCTAACAAACGTTGCCGTGTGTCAAGAAAGTAAGAACAGTCGTGCTGATAGGAGGTCTGATTTTTTTTTTTTCATTCCTAGGAAGCAGCTACAAAAATGTGTGAGATTAGCTAGATGTGGCTCATGAAACGACAGCCAGTGTCGTGAAAATCAGTGGCAAGGATGTAAAGAGCTGTAATGGGAGGTAGCCAATACGGAGGCAGAAGTCTGAGTGGTCCCAGTTGTATCTGGCATAGATAGATGCATGCCATATGTATCTTATATATTGTTTACTTGTAAAAACCTCCCTTAGTCATACCACTGTTGGCAGTTCTTGTGTTATAAACGCCTGTGGGCTCCTGCATTGATCCCTGATGGTGAAGGCACTCGAGGGGTGCTTGAGTACTTGAATCAAAGTATTTGGTGTTTGAGACAGTCTCTCTGAAGAAGAGATAATGTAATTTATTTCATATCCTGTATAACTATATACAGTTCTTATCCCCAAACACTACATCAGTTATGTTTTTGAGCATTAGCTTATTATATTCTGTAAACTGGAAATGTTGGGCTGAGACCTCACGGTTGCACGTAGTTGAATTGCCGCTCACTGCGTGCATGTTACTGCTCCGCCATAATTACAATGTCATTTGCTGTGAAGGTGGTTCCTGTATTTTGACATAAATGTGGGTCATGCCACTGTGTATTTATCCCACGCTTTGGGCACAGCATGGGACATGTATACAGTCACGTATATCACTGCAGCAGTGTATGGTTGGTGATACATCAATGCAGTCAACTTTATGCACTTGCTTCTGTTTTTCCATACCCACCCTTAACTGGTATATGCAAAGGTATGCCAAGTTTGTAAAACTGTGTACCTGCTTTAAATTTCCTTCTCGTACTTCTAAAACGCGATGGAACTTATCTTGCTTTTCTTATTTTTTGGTTATAGTTCAATTTTCCTGTTTTCTCCTAGTAGTCGTCTTTGGCAAGATCTGTGAGAAACTGTGGTATTTTAGACTTAGCCAAATTCAGTCTGTGTTAAAACTTCTTGAAACCTGATCTTGTGAGAGTTCTAATATGAAAAAAAAAAAAACCCCAACAGGTTGGCATCCAGAGCCATGGATGTTTATCTGAACTTGAACTTCTGATTCCTCTTGAGGTTTAGTAGTTCACTACTGAATCTGTTTCAGTCCAGTTAATTAGTTACAAACCCCTAAGCCACAGACTTGGAATTAAAGAAAACAAAGCCCCAAGCCTCCACATAACTTGATGCAAGAAGAAACTTTTGTTAAACTAGGAAGTACATTTACATCACTATTTCCCAGTTTGAAATGCAAACTGATGTACAGATGAGCCAATGGCATAGTCATTGATTCTGGATTCATGTTACGTGTATTAATGTGACAGTCNTTTTCTGCCAGTGGTTTGGCTCTGTGCGATGTAGCTTACAGGGAGTACAGAATGCCTGGTTTTGATAAGATTTTCTGCTCTCCTGTTTTTAGGACAATGTAGATCAGACTTCAGCTCATGGTCGGCGGGATCTGGTGGAACCCGGTTTCCAAGAACCATCTAACCGCATCTCCCTGCATCACCAAGGTAAGGACCAGTGGGTGGGAATCCAGGCTGCTCAGAGGAATATAGAGGTGGTTTTGCCTCCATGTTGCCATTTTTCCTTCTCATGATAAAAAAAAAAAAAAAAAAGTTCTGGATGGTTGGAGGAGGAGAGCTGAAGAAATTGTTTTTTGTCACAACTGTCCTTTGAGCTATGGATGAAGATGACAAAGAACTTGTGGAGCATCTCAAGCCTTGTAGCCCAAACTGGGATTGCTAGCCTGGGTGGCAGGGATATTCTCCTGTTTTTAGGAGGGGGGAGGAGGGAAGTACTGAAATTTAATTCAACATTTGTAATGTTAAAGTTGTATTTAAAAAACCTTTGACTGCCATAAAGAAGTGTTTGGGGCTGTGGCTCAACTTTTGCAGCAGGAGAAAAGAAAAGTATGTTTACTTGCTTTGCTTGACAGAAATCAGTTCATTCGGGGAAAGAAAGTCCTGAACTAGACGTTGTAATGCTGGTGCAATAGTTTGGCTTCCATAATTCAACAGGAGCATACATAAAAAGTTAAAATAAATCTTAAAAGTCTGTCTTGGCCAATTCCTGCCTGTTCAGATACCTAAAAAAAAGACAGTTACTATTATAGCAGGGACTTTTTAGCTCAGCTTTATTTTTTTGGCTTTGAAATAATTAATAATAGAGTGTGCCATCTTAACCAGTGGACCCCCTTACCCTCAGGGTTCCTGATGGCTTAATTTGAAACCAAGTCGTTGAAGGTCATCTTCAAATGTTGTTTCTTCAGTGCAACAGCTAATAGTATTGCAGTCAGCACAAGGCTATTGAAACAAAAAAGATCATGAACATATTACTTAAAATATCTGCGAAATATTGACATGCTTAACTTTTCCTTTAAAAATCCAGCTTCTTTGGTTTGCCAAGGGCAGCAAGACTGGAATTTCATGACTTGTAGGTCCTCAAGTCTATTTAAGTTTCACAAACAAATCCCAGAATGTAATGAGGATTGTATTTTAATTTACTCCCTTCCCTGCGCCCCAAGTCTTCCAGTTTTTTTAAAGCTTTGCTTTCAGTTGAAAATAGAAGATAACAGGTTGCCACGTTATCCAATCTAAAACTTCTAGTAGCGCAGGCAGTGTGTTGTGGCATGCTTGCATGCATACAGCACACAGTTTATAAATTCCATGTTTTCATTTGTATTAGAGTGGTGCTGTTGTGTTAATTTCACCTACCTTGGGATGTGCAAATCCTGGAGCAGACCTATATAGGTGACTTATTCTGAAGCTATTTTGGGGGGAACACATCCTGTGTGGCCTAAGTTCATGCGTTAAAGTATGTGTGGCTGCTGCTTACGAAGCCTGAACATTTATTGAAGAGATAGGCAATACTGCATTTTGATGGCAAAATGCCAGCCACCTGATGTGTGGCTCTGCCTCAGCCACTTCGAGACAAATGTCTGTATGCGAACTTGTCCAAATCAATTTACAAAAGGGCTATCTTTAAAGACAATGCTTTGCCTGGGGGGCACTGGCAGTTTAATGCCTGTTTCTGAAGCAAGACCCAGTTAATGTTTTTCCCAATACTTTCTGAAGTAAAGATCACTTTTGCACCCACAAATTGTTTGGGATTTTTTTTTTCCTACCTCAGTTGACTGACAGCAATCAAGTCCAGTGTTTCTAAAATCTTCCTGATTTTGTTGCTGAAGTAGGTATTTAGCACATTATTAATCTTGCCTACCGCCGTGACCATGAAACGCTGTTACGTAAGTGGCGTGGATTAAGAACCGAAACCTGAATGCCCAGTGGTGGCCTCTAATGCTGTGCTGGGCCGTAGCACCTTCGTCTCTTTGCAGTGTCGGAGGGAAGCAACGTGTCTTGCAGGCATGATACCTGCTGCTTCAGTATTTTTTTTGGAAGTGGAAGTGGCTGTAAGCATGATATGTCATGTTTTGTGTGTTTGTTCTGTCCAAGTGTGAGCGTCTACACTCTTTCATAGCATATGAAATACACATTCTTGTCCAATAACTTGAAAATACAAATATTTTAAGAGCTGCCACGTGTTCCAGTAACTGATTAATGAATAGTACATAGAAAAATAAGACATGAAGAGCTTCAGGGGGAGTTGCGTGTGACATAGTCTGAACTAGCTCTGGTGCAGTCATGAGAGTCACACAATAAATAGGAAGGCTAGATTATTAACATAAAGTGGGTTTTTAAGTTCTGTGGCAGCTGTTTGGTTTGGCTTTTTACCCTTACGCTAAACTGTGTTATCCATTACTTTCTATTAAAGCTTTGCTGGCATTGACTTCAGTGAAAAACTTAAAAGTAAACCTGTATCCAGAAGTAACTTGCAGGACCACTGCTTGCATTTAATAAGTTAATCTGTTTGGTGGTATGTCTTGTTTATGCTGATGATAAAGATATTTGCAACAGACTATGGCAAATTTTGCTTCCAGTTATAGACAACATTACTTGCTGACTTCAGTTTATACCGATCTAAAGCTTTTATTCCTATCTTTCGCAAGACTTTCAAGGAAAACTGATAGGATTGCAACAAAGCTGGTTTAATATATACTTAATGAGTGAGCAGAAGTTGTGGAAGGATTAGAACTGGCTAAAATATTTGACGTGTTAGGTGCTCCCTTTTTCCCTTTAGTGTGCTGTGCCTTAAACGCTGCAGCTGAACTCTGAGTAATTGTACTTATTACGTTATTTTATGTATGCACTTCCAATTCATACCTGAGCACATTGCTCAGTGAGCACAGCAGACTTGCCAGTTTCTGTTGAACATTAACTTATAGCCCTCTGCTTTTCACTGGGAGAGCTTTGGTACAAGCACTTGCAATTCTGAACCAGATCCTGCTTTCCACGGCCTATAAAAATGGTGATTAGCTTCCTCCCAGGCATCTGAATCCCTTCAACACAAGGCTGAGATATCTCTGCCAACTGTCCCTGCGTGAATAAGCTCTTTCTTGTGAAGGGTATTTCAAGTACATGTTTCCTGCTGAATCACTCTTTTTACATAAGCAGATGCTTTACAGCTATTCAGCTTTTTATTTTAAAAGAGTATCTCTTGAAGATTGGGGAGCAGAGAATACTTTTTGTAAAGTGAGGGGTCTTTAAAATAAGCAGGTTTCATATGAAACAGATGTAAAAAGTTGAGTGCAGATGGAATAGTATTTTTTTTCCTAGAAGTAGTTCAATAACTGCTTACGCGTAGGTATGCTGATAAACTCACTTACTTTAACAATAAGTATTTTTATATCCAAGCCATTATTTGGTATTCACTTTTCAGTGATTCTGCTAGTTGGGCAAATTTTGTAAAGGTACTAAACGCAGAGCAGGAACTAGGATTTCTTACCTCTGTTCCCCAAAAGCTCCTTCATAAATTAAGTGCAATAGGAAGGAGTGAGCTTCATCCAGCTGAACCCTAATATCCAGGGATGTAAAGGAACAGATATTCTTCAACCTACTGAAAGTTAGAGAAAGTTAACAACAGCCAGCCAGGATTTGTTATTTAATAAACAGCAAGTTAAAAGTGTTTCTCAAGCAGTCCTTCTAGAAGCTGCAGCAAAGCCTCTAGGCTCGAAGAAGAAAAATATGTCTAAACTATGTGGCGTTTCCTGAAGAGTTAAGGAAGGAGGTTAAGAAACAATCCAAACGATTATTTACCATCTTTAAACACACCCAGAGAAAGAGGAAGTGAGAGCATGCTTAGGATGGGACAGGTGGTGTTATTTTTCTGATCCCCCCCCCCCCCCCCCCCCCCCCCCCCCCTCGGGAGTGGAGTGTGGAGATGAAGGAAACTGTAGCCTCCTCAACCATGCCTCACTTTTTTGCAAAAAACATTTAGCACTCACAAAGGATTAATATTTTGCAATGACGGGTTCTCTGCCTTGTGTAGCCTACAGCGTTTGTACCCCATCCAGTAGTGAGGGGCAGAGCTGAGGAGCACAGGGTGATTTTAGTCAAAATACTTGGATTCACGTGGAGGTGCCATTTTGAGGCCTTTCGTAGAGCTATGGGCTCCAGCACTCGTTCTCCCTGCCCCGTCCCAAAGGATGCTGCTGGTTCTCCTCTCTTCCCAAGCACCCTGGTAGTGCAGCCTCCGTTCCTCTTGGTTGAGCACACCACTCTGCGGTGCCACCAGAGTTAACCTTGAATGTGTCTCGGTAGCAAGACAAGTCTATCCTATGGATTTCCCTGTGCTGCCTAGGAGCAGCCTTGCCATATGAAGTATGCTAGCAAAATACACCACGCTACAGAAAACTGTAAGCCCAACAGAATTTGTTTACTCTCGGACTTCAGGGGGGGTTTAACGTGCCAGCCATGCCACCGCTGTTTCTCGTCTTGCTCTGTACTTCTGAGTTTTTCTTTACTGAGGTGTGTTTCGGAGCTCGTTTTTCTGTTTGTTTTTCTAGCAAGCAGCAAATAGTGCCAACTCCAGTCCCGGACGTCGAGTTTATGGGCACTACCTTTTATCGGTACTTGACGTGTACTTTTTGAGGTTGTGTAGCTACTGCTTGTTCAGGATTTTGAAGCCAAGCATAAATAAGATGCATTCTGTCACCTTGACTTTTAGCGGAAGCGTTAGGCATGCAATTCTGGCACTTTCTGTATGTGTGTACTTGTGGGATGATTGTCGGTGTTTGTACAAACGTGTTTTGCCATGGGTCTGCGATGAAAGATTTATCTTCCTTTTATTAATGCATTCGCAAGCGGCCTTCCTCTCCTGAGGGGCTCTCGGCTCTTGTTGGGCTTGATGCTTTTTCTCACAGCAGTTTGCAGACAGAGCTCAGTTGCAGCATCTCTGTCTCCATAGCCAGGTGGCTTTGGCAGCAGAAAGAAAACGGTGATATGAGTTGTTCTAGCCAACAGCTGCCCTTTTGCCAACAGCCAGCTCATCCTTTGGACTTGTTTGGTCGGTCATGGTAAGAAATCTTGCCTATAGTGAGACGATGAAGATGCTGTGGTTGCGGATCAGTTGGCATTAGGTTTCCTGCCCGTGTGTACAGATGACTTGTTCCCACCGAAACCGGAGGGATCCAGAGCAGCTGCCAACTTGCATCGCACTACAGCCTGCCCTTGAGGTAGATGCTCTCCTGTACCTCGCTGGCTAGTAATTAATATATTAACTTTTATAGAGATGGTGAATGTCAGCGGTGGTGGAAACTACCCTTCTAGCACACTGCCTGGGGTCCAAAAAATACAAGGCCGTGTAAATACAGACAGGCTTTTGAATGAGTATGGGCTTAGATGAAGTATTACGATGCCTAAGATATAGCCCAGAGAAATAATCTTCTGTAGCACTCTTTTTCTCCACCGCTGCTATTATTACTTGCTTTTAAAAACCTTTTCTTTTGTATCTGCCTCAGGATAGGTATGTGAGGTTGAGGCGCTTTTGTTATTCGTTCTGTAGCTAAGGGGGAGCGTGTTTAGGAACGGCTGGTGCTACTTCTGTGCTTCGGTTGTGGGATCCCACTGGGATGAGTCGGTTATTTGCTGTATCAGAACTAACCCATGTTTTTGCAGAATCCAGCTGGTACTGAATTGAAAACGTAGAGTGAAAAACAGATAGTCTTGTTTGTATTGCAGAGACAATACCAAAAGCTGCCAGACATTCATGAATTCTTCTGTATTGTATCAATGTTGTTGTCATTGTCCGGCCTTAGAAAAAAAACCACCATGAGTGCCAAAAAGATTTACACTGACTACCCTTACGCAGGGAGCGGAGCCCCCGCTTCCTGCCTAGCTCATTACAGTACCTTTGTCTTGTTTTGGAGAAGGCTTCCATTGTACTTGGTGATGAATCTTGTTAGCACGGTTACTGGGAGGGCACCCATAATAGCTGTGCAGAAGTTTAACTTCCCTCTTTATATTAGTTCCCAAACCCTTGGGCTGACAGAACTCTGGAAGAAAAAAATAAAAAAAGATGAAAAGAGAAGACAAAGTAGATTGGTGTTTAGTACAGATAATTTCAGAGATTTGCAGCAAGTTACAGATGACAAAATAGACCAACTGATTGAGTTTAGCAGGAAGACTCTGTATATAATAAGGCTGCTAATGAAGATTGAGTGGAATCAGTGAAATGAGAAGAAACAGACCAAAAATGGTTTAAAATGGTGCATCTTCAGAGAAGCATATTTGCAGGTGACTGATGGATTTTCTTTAATTTTTATTGATTTTTTTTATTTTGTTGTTTTATTATTTTCTTTTTCATATATCAACTTTTTAGTATCAGCTTTGCAAATCATAAATTTTGGACATCTTTAAAATTATATGTGTTCCTCTGCAGCCACCTGACGCGAATAAAAAAAGCTCAAATATCTCATAGTAGACAAGCATGGGATTTTAAGCCTGTTTATAATCTCTCAGGATTCAGTGTGTTCTTCGGGTAAATTTCCCTGACAAGGTAGGATTCAGTGCAGGGAAGGAGCCCTCCGTCTTAGTTGTATAGAGTGTAACATGATTTGCCTGGGGGCCTTTATTTGCTGGAAGTTTTACAGGTGGAGATGTAGAAAAAATTGAGAATTTTAAAGTAAGCCTAAAGCAAGAAGTATTACGATATTAAAAATTAATCTTCCCTATTTATGTGACTGCCAAAGTAAATTTTAACCCTGTTTTGTTCTGTGGCCTATGGAAAAATGGTAAAGTTATTACCGTGTTTGTAATGAACTTCTTGCCATGTTGGAGGGGAGATGGTTGCTGTGGCAGAGCGGTTGCATTGGGAGAGCAGGTGGAGCTCGGGGACTGAACCTGTGTGGGTGTATGACGCTCTGAGAAAGTGGTTTCGGTGTCCGTCTGTCCCCCCTACTGAAGATAGAGGGATTGTGTTCCTCCACCTTCTCTTTCAAGATTTGTATCTCCAGTTATCACGGGGGCGGGGGGGGGGTGTGTGGATTAACCAGGCCTGAATTTGGGGTGATTAGAAGCTCGTTTCTTCTTGTTATTGTTAAATTCTTGCCTAAGGCTTTGGGAGGGGAAGGTGTAAATTGGGCATCTGGGTGGTGTGATTCTGTTGCTTCTTTCCAGATCCTTCTCAGAGCAAGAGGGCGTTTACCTCCCTCGCCCCTTATGTGTTACCTATTGGAGAACAAGTTAGCTTAGTACTAGAGTAAGCCTAAAGTGATGACTCTTTAAGAAACCCAGCACAAATCAAACGGGGAGAGGGAGACACTGTGCAATAAGTTGTAAAATAAAATGTCCTTTTTAATTCACTTGTGCCCTTAATATTTAAGGGATGTACATTTCCCACTACCACTGAAGCAGAGCTAAGACTAAGTGTGGGAGCAGTCGTCGTTTTGTGCATCCTTTGGCTAGGTAATGGGAGGGATGGCGTAGGGACGCCCTCTCTTGTCTGGGGGTGTGCATTCTTGGGCAACTTGTGGAAGACCTTCTGTGCTGCAGCTGTCGCACAAGAACCGGCTGAGTGAAACGACACGCTTCGGGGGCGGTCGGGGAGGGACGGGGGTGCCACGAGGTAAGTGCATGAACCTATTGGGCTGCTCTGTTAGCAGGAGGCAAACGTTCGCATCGTGTATTTGTTTACCGTTGGCACGCTTCCCCAGAGGTGTATCAGCTCAGCGGGGTGATGTCATCGGCGACACAAATACTTTCTGTGCTGGTGCGGCTACTCCAGTTGTGTCGGGATGGCTGGCTGCTTGCCGAGCGCCTGGCTGCTGGCAGCCCGATGCGATTGCCTCGCCGGTGACTGCTTGGGAGGAACAGCACCTTGCACGGGTTGTGAGAGGCCTCCCGGAGGAAAGCAACCTGGGAGTCCTTCCTGGAGATGACTTTGGGCTTTTCATTTTGGGGCTTGAGCTCCTGAGGCCAACGCTTCTGTTGGAAATGTTGTGCTTGGGGAAACTCGGATGCAGGAGGGAAAATGGTGTCTCAGTATCTACTTGTGATGGGGTGCTTCTCCCAGGTACCTCAGCTGAGCTCGTTTCTTGCTCTCTGATGTCTTTTGTGAGTAAATAAGTCCAAAATCCCGCGGATAGCGCGCTCTCTCCTCTGTAAATGTATTTACTTAGCAACTTGCGTCACCTCTGTCCTTTCTGTAAGCAGATCGCTAAAGCAGCCAAGTGCAACAGATCCCGGTATTTTCTTTTAATTGCTTTATATACCTATTTATTTACTGTCCAACAGGTATGGGGAGACTTGTGGCCTCAGGTTGTCCTCTGCCTCCTAGGTGGCTTATTTCTTCCGTTTGAGTTAATGGCCCATAATTGAGCTTAGTGATCTGAAATGCCCTCTCCTAATTTAATCAATAGAAGTTAACTGTAAGATCTTGGGATGAGCTCATATGTTTTCTGGCATAACTTTATTGCCTTTATGGGGTGTTTTTTTTTTTGTAATCTGACTAAATTTCTACTGTCAAGATGCTAGGGGAGCAGAAGGATGGAAATTAATACTATCAGCGAGGGCTCTTTCGATGATGATGATGACACTTTTAACGTGGCTGAGTTGAATTTTTGCCTGTGCCGCTCCACCATCTTCCTGCATGTCCTTGGGTTCTGCGTACTCTTCCCTCTTAGGGGGCATGTTTTAAGTGTATTTAGCTTTATGTAAGAAGCTTTTGAACCTTTCAGTGAAGGTGTTATAGCTAAATGTCAAAACTTGGCTGTGGGCACGTAATGAGCTTCCCAGCTAGGAAAGTTGATTTATTATGTAGCCTAATTTTTAATCATGCTGTAACAATGGCAGTTGTTCAGTAAAAACAGTGTCTCTTCAGCGTCAGAATATTAATTCTGACACCTTAACCAAAATCAAATCCTAAATTTCAAAGGCAGTTTGACATGTAAAGGGGAAGGGTATATTTAGAGATGGAAACAATCCATACTCATTGCAGCTATACTGCCTGTTACGAAATAGTGCTTAAAAGAATATTTTCGAAAGTGTAAGTATCTCTAATTTTTGAGATAAAAGCACAACGTCACTATGCAAGGTCATCTCTAATGGAGGGAGAACTGCCTTTCAGTATCTGATTACATGGAAAGCTCTAGGACGCTAATGTGGTTTCATGACTGTTGTTTCAAGTCTGAAATAAAGCTATTCGGCTTATTCAGACATTTAAGAGTGTCACCTATAAATAGATGAGAAATTGATTGCCGTTTATCTGCAATGCACGTAATGTTTGAAATTACTGTGACTGATGGGGAGGGGCTGTTGTCTTTTTTTAAATCTGTCTACTTTGGTAAAAATATGTATCACGATCACAGTGTTACTGTACATCTCTCTGCTTTCTGAAGGCGACGGGGGGGGGAAACAGGCTCCCTTTCCTATGAAACTAATTTCCAAGAGTGTGGTAGCAGTGGTGTGGCAAAGTGGAGGCAGTTGTAATGCCAGAAACTGCTCCCTGAATTCTTGAGATTGGCTGGACTTGAGCTTCACAAGAAACCTTTTAACAGCCTTAGTTCACCAGTACATTTAGCCATTTGGGGACTGGATATAATTCCACCCCCCCCAATGAAATCCATTTAACTCCTTCAGATAAAGGCCTGGGTTACTCCCACCCCCATTTAAAGCACACTGAACTGATTTGTGTCCTGACTCTGATCAGCCATGCACCTTTGATCTCTCTTGTGATGGCAGATAATTTCTAATAGCTGACACAATGCAGCCCTCTCGTCTGCAAACAATTCTGAGACGTGTATTCAATTTTTAGGTTTTTGTTTTCCCCTGACCTTCAAGGTTATATTTTTGGTCTCTATCAAAGTAGTGAGAGGGTGGAGAACAGGCAGTACAGCTCTTGGTTTCCTTCCATTGTTTGTCCTAACGATAAAAGTGTCCTAACCTTCGGTTTCTTGTCTCTTCTTTCCAGTGCCTCAGGTGGAGCAAAATAGAAGTTAATTTACCTTTTTATAAGCTCCATCCTCTAAGCAGAGCTTTTATCGTCTTAGGAATGAATACAGAAATTATTTTGCTCCTCTTTTAAAAAATACAAATAATTAAATTAAAAAAAACCCCAAGCAATGTCTAAATCTGTAACATTTCCAGGGGTAAAAAACAGGAGGAGAGCGAGATAACACACATTTGCAAGAGTGAAATGGGACGTATTTGTGATACAGCAGTTCTCCCAGCAAAGGCTGCTGTTGCTTTAGGATTCCTTACGATTCAACAACTTGGTGCCCTCCCTTTTCAGTTGTTAGCTGGTCTTAATTAGAGGAAGAATTATAAATGCTAAACAAAAGTTGGCTTTGTACTTAAAAATCGAATGGATTTTAAAAGTTGGCTGACACTATTACAGCAAATTTAGGTTAAGCAGTCTGGACAAGTATAGAATTAATTTAAGGTTTTAGTATCCTTTTCTGCATATTAGAACAATTTTTAGGAGCTTACATACTAGCAAACCGGGATTGTCACATAAAGATGTAATGCATCTTACAGCTGAGAGGAAAATGCCCAATTGAAGTTATAGCTTAAACATCATCTTTCTTAGAAATGCCTTTTCTGATCTGTTTATAAAAGGGATTGGTTCTGTCAGATGACTGGGAAGTTGAGGACTGCAGATTTTAAGATTTTTCCAGCATGGGAACGTATTTCCTTTAGTTGAGACAAACAAGTTGCACTGGAATGTGCTCATGGTCTGTATCAGCAAGTATGGCTTAACTTAGTTATGTCAAGAAGAATATATACTGTGGTATATCCAAAAAAACGGATGTCACTAAAAGTACCTGGCTAATAAATTTCTTCGGTGTTGGGTGAATGTGAAAGTAGGCTTTCTTAGAGCCAAAGTTGTGTTTGTTTAAGTATCAACATGATTTTCTATGTTTAAAAAATGACTAAAGGTTCATGACTGAAGTCAGACTTAAGATAGCAAGAACAGTGTAAAACGGCACAGGGTTTGATTACAGCAACATGCTGGTTCTTTCTGTAAGCCCTACATCTCTGCAGAGTGTACTGCCTGTACCCACAACCAGTCCTCGCTGAAAGAAGGAGATTTGAAGGCAACGAGTGACCCCGGGCCAGCTGCCTACTTTATTGACAGCAGGGTCTTTGTGGGGGGGATGATTCCTTTTTCACTCACTTTGGAAGTTGCGTGGAGCAACAAACCTCTGAAGTCTGTGCTGCAGGGTTGCACAGAGACTCTACGCACCTTATGTGAACGAGCGATTGCGAACTACAGCAGTTAATGATGGCAGCAGCATACCTGACTCCCGTGTGCTGTTAGTTAGCCATCTATACCTCAGGCAGCTATAAGCTGCTCGGAATCATTGAACTCACCCGAGGTTTTGATGAAACTGGACCACAGAATTTGTTGCAGGGTGCTGCTAGGTGTACTTTCTTCATGTGAGCGTGCAGAAGCAGCGATGAGCTCTCCGTGCTCCTGACACACACACACACCCCCCCACACACACACCCCCCAGCAGGAGTTGGGAAATACTTGCTGGGGCTGGCCACTGGGCTGTGCGGAGCGGGGCAAAGAGTTAGAAGCACTCGTTCGACAAATTAGCTGTTACATGGGATGAAACCAATCACTGTAGTTGTCTACCTACCTTTTGCCCATCAGCAAAATGAGGATATTGCTATTGCAAAACTTCTGTCAAGTATGTGGTTGAGATCTGCTTTGTAGTGTGCATGCTATTTTTGAAGATGAAGTCCTGCTTTGTTCCCGGTCTTAGGATGAGAGCCGGTTCTGAAGAGATGAAATCAAGACTGAAATGTGAACATAGGTGAGATTGTATCCTAATATATAGGGTAAACCATAGACTGTTACTTTGACATGGTGGGTAGCCTTTCTGTAGATTGACTTGTTTGTATGTGGCGTGTGACATGGAAGTGGTGAAAGATAATGCAGCTTCTAAGTACTATAAATGTGCTTTGATTGAAGGTGCATAATTCCTGACTCACAGTAGGGAGGGGGTCAGTGAATTAAGCTGAGGGGTAGTTGAAGCTTTCTCTGTGTGCGTATGGGGTTGAAATCAAATTTGGGAACAGTGACCAGCCTTGCAAGTTAACGTTGGAACATTTACTTAAAAAAAAAAAAAAATTGGCATTAAATGTGGGATAACGAGATAAGGGAGAACCACTTGAGGCATAAAGCGTGGTGAAAAGCCATGGAGTTTCTTTAAGATAGTTTTAGTATGTAGCTGAAGTGAAACTATTGAAAGAGATGCAATTTATTTTCATTACTGTAGGAGCCGAGATGTCTACTAATACAGTATTTATGTTTGTGGTAATATCTTTCCACCATTGTGTATCTCTATAAACCTTCTGTTTAAAAAGCTGACCAAACAAAGCAAAACAAAAAAACCCCTCTCAGCCCTCCCTCCGTATGGCAATAGTGCTGAGCTGTTTGGGCCAGGATACACGTCTCCTGCTGTGTTAGGCTGGTGAAACACAAAACAGAGAGATCTCTTTCTGAAGAGCAAGTTTAGAGACGAATCTGGCAGATTGTTGGCTCCAAGGCAAATTGAGACTATCCGGGAGGAGTTTGTTGAAGGCACGGCTGGGGTGAAAGCCTTCCTTCTTACAGTGAGGGAGTTTGAGCAAGAGGACTTGGTGATTGCAGCGCTGACGACTTTGCTCTGAAAAAAGATGTCCTTTCAAGTAGGCTGTTCTCAGACCATTTACGTTCCCCAGGGCCTGGTGTCTCCCAGGGGTTTGGTGGTACAGCTGTGCTGGCACACTTCCTAATGTACTTGTAATAGCAAAAAACCACTTTCTCCGAAGGAAGTTTATTCTGGTTTGACAAGTGAAATGAAATGCAGTGGTAAAAGCATTCTTAGACACTTATACTGGGCTAGAAATACAGATATTTTAACAGGAAAAATAGTTGAAATACAGAGTCATTTCTGCTGAACTGGTTGTGAGCAACCTTTCCTTGTATTTCAGGCAAACGTGCAGACCTATACAGAGTGAGGGCAGCAAATTCGAGAGGTTAAAGTTGAATGTTGTGCATGTCTGGGCTCCAGCCTGAAATTAGTCCTTTTGATGTTTGTGCCATACAAACACAGAGGAAGACTCAGCCCCCTGCCAACAAATCTGACACAGAAGGGATAGAGAAGAAACGCTTTTGTACTATGACGTTATCTACTTGGTGGTTTCAAATCTGTGAGGTGGAAGAGAAATTTTTAGTGCCATGGGTTAAACAGCTTTTAAATAGGCTTGGAAGAAACTTAAGGGTTGATCTATCCCCCAAACTTTTATGGATATAGTAATATCAGTATAGGTTTGTGATCCCTTTACAGTATTTTATACTTCTAATAGGTCCTTGTGTATAGATTCAGTTGTCCTGGAAAAACGCTGCTGTTTAGCATACCTCGCTTTATGCACTGACCAGATACAAGCAATATGAGCGCTTTTTGCGTGTTAATGAACGCCTGCTTGAAAAGCAGCGGTCAAAATACTTGACGAGTCTCATGCAGGAATCTAAATTACTTCAAGATGCACTTTATTGAGAGCACGTGGGGAGAAAGACTCTTCTAGTGCATCCTCAGTTTTGGAGGGGCCAACAGAGGGACTAGCTAATGAGGACAAAATTGAGGGGTGGTGTTGACAGAGTGGACACTATAGAGGTTAATAAGGTAGAAAAGAGCAGTAAGTGGCTCTCAATGAAATGGTACCCACTGTGGTGAAAGAGGAAGATGGTAAGAATCTGAAATTTATTTGAATCAAGTACAAAAAGTGTTGCTCTTCATCTGATGCAAGATAATTCTCAAAATTAGTTCACTGGAAGTTGAAAGGAAGCCCATGTGGGATGTCCACTCTGGGAGGACTGTTGGGGATGGAGAAAACTCCGGAGCTGGTTCTAGTGCTTTATGTGGTGCAGAAGCTCTTAGTGCAGGTTTCTCCTGTTCTCAAACCATATGTTGGGGTTTCATCCGTTTTATGATTAGAGTTAAGAATGTATAGTTGCATAAACAGATCAGAAAACAGAAACAACCTTCATATATATATTTTTTTTTACTACTAAAACTTTAATATACTTTTAGATAACAGTACATTCTGATGTTACGGTGCAGCTGCTGTGGCTTGTGCTTTAAGTTGTGTATTTGTCAAATAAGGAAACAAACTCTGTGCTTGTTTGTTTCTTTTTCTTCTCAGGTGGTCCTCGCATTCATCTAAAAAAAAGATTGAGGAACATCAGTGAAACTATGTTGTCGTTCCAAAGAAAATTATTTTGAATTTTGTAAAGAGGAGTAAAATCGCAAAAGATAATATCGCAATGTTGCATTATTTATGGTGCCTGTAGCTTTGAAAAAAATCTTCTTGCAGTGTTAAGACTGCCCCAGAATGAACTGGAACGGTACACTTCTGTAACTCAGATTTCTTACATTGTCTATAAAGCAGATACACTAAGCTGGGGCTCGTATTAAGCTCACATAATAAAAGGGGGGAGCAAAATTGTGGAAAAGCAACTCTGTTGTAATTTGACGTTAGTTCTGCACCAATTTTTTTCACCACAGTGCAGCATTGTAACAGCAAACCTCAGTCATCGCTGTCTGAACTTATCTGACTGTGATAAGCAGTACAGTATTTATTTCTGCCTTTATGTAAACACTGTGCTGCAAGTGGTTCATGACGGCGCTTCAGTATGGCAAGCCGTGTCATGTGAGGATACTTTAGAAATGCATAATTTCAAAGCAGCTGACATTCTTGCATTGAGGATGAAGAAGGTTGCGGCACTTTCCTTAAAGCCAAGAAGCCTGAAGGGGAAGATCAAACTGAGTTTGTTAATTTATTTAAGTCTCTTTGTGCCTATTAAAAAGGACAAGATTCTGTCAAGCTAGTAGTATTTTCAGCTAAAAAAACCCCAGACTTAAATGGGGCAAACCAGCTAAATATAAGAAAAATCAAAATACAGCATGAGATGTAGCTAAATTTGGAGTTCTTAACAGCAAGCAGCTGCTTAAGTAATTAAAGTATATAAGGTGCTACTGACCAAAGCAATTAGTATATAATTTCATTAATGGTATTAGGATTGCAGTAACAATATTTCTTTCTGTCCAAATCAAGATTGCGGGCAATTTGTGACATGTACAACATGAGGTTGGAAGCAGTGCAATGTTACGGTATGTTACAGCATCACTGTCTGACTGGATTTGTAACTGTGCAAGGACCTGTCTTAAACTGGCTGTATATCTTGTCAATGCTCCTAATTGGTATACATTGCTTGCAAGTTTACATATGCATGCACTTCTAAATTTTTATAAGCTTGTATGTTTGTAAGTTTATATAAGAAGAAAGGCTTCATGGGGGCTGCTAATTTTTTGTTTGAGCTTGCTGCTATTCAACAGCAAAAGGGAATTACCCTTTTTGTATATGTTTTTGTGGTTTGTCCTTAAGTGGTTGAAAAATCCTGGAGAGCTCAGGCACAGTAAAATATTCGAAGTCCCTCTGAAATCTAAAGTGCCGCAGATGACGGGTTTCTAAACTACGAGGTCGGCAACTCAAAGGCTAGTGGATGATGTGCCCAGCGACCACAGTTAGGTAGCTTCTGTCCTCAAGAATAACCATAAATATTCTTCAGAAGATGACAATGAATTTTAGAGAGTGAATCTGGAATATACTAACATCCGAATACAGGTCACCTCCAAGGCTAAGGTAGCATCACCGAAGAATCATTCGGTCACGTAACTGAAGCAGTGAAAGCTTGCTGCTGGGACACCAGTGGGTATTACTACCGCAGTGGCTAACCTGGCGTTGCTGATATTGTTAAAAAGCCATTGAGAGAAGTCCTTCAGAGCGTTAAGGCTTTACAGTGACACTTTTGACCTACCTTAAGCTCTGTCCCGTTCACGCGTTGACTTTTTCTAGGTCTAAGGCCGTCTAGGTCTATAAGTACGTGGGTGTGCTTTTGGCGGAGGAACCAGTCTTCTCTGCTTTTCTGGGCTGTATTTCAGATGTGGAACGGAGCGAGGCAAGCAGGTTGTCTAACCTCTTGCAAACGCTGAACCTGTGCCTGCAGGTTTTTGGGGCGTTTTTCCTAAGAGGAGTGGGGGGGGTGATTTCGGGAGGCGCAGCGCAGGATGTCGGGGCCCTGCAAGCTCGTTTGAGTGTACCGACGACATCCTTGTCACGCAGGGTGATGGAAATGGAGATTGCCTCCCGAGAAGCGATGGTCTGTTAACAGAGTACCCTTGGGGGGAAAATGTCTTGCGTCCTGCTTCCAGCGTGTTTTTGTGGGCGTGCAAGGAGGTGAGCCCAGGTGAGGGCTTCAGGGTCCCTACCCACAGCCCTGTGAAAACCGACCAGGTGGAGAAGAGCGGCAGGCTGGCTTCCCAAAATCACGGGGCACCCTGAGGACCCCAACCGGGAATGCACACACCTTGTAAAATGGAGCCTGTGGGTCCCATAAGGAAAATGGGCGTAATTGGCCGGTTGGTTTTGACTCACGTCAAGCCGTGATGAAGCTTGTGCATAGCACACCTGCGGCTTTCGCTTTTGGGTGAACCCGACCTGACTTATTTTAACTGGCGCACCTTGCCTGCGGGATGTTAAATGGCGAAGGACCGCGTTTCAGGTAGCTGATTTAAAAAAGGAAACTTGATTTGGTGAGTCTAGAAGAAACTTAACTACATTTCTATTTTTGTTGGGCCGAGATAAATTTAGGCTGATGTCATTGCTCTTTATTGAAGATTTGAACGGTAAATTCATATTACTTTTTCTTTTGTATTGTTGCTGGTCTCGGGTGATTGACTGCAATGGTTTGTCTTCTTTTTTCCCAGGGTGGTTTTTTTTTTTGGTTTTTTTTTTNAAAAAGGGTCGGCTAACAGGAGCTCTTGGGGTCAGCGTAGTCACGGCGGAGGGAAGCGTCGCGGAGCTCTTAACAAATGACTGGTTTCCGCATCGGTGGTGTGGGGTACGGATGCCTTCAGCAGCGGCTCCACACCGCCATTTGGGATGCGACTGCAGCAATATGCTCTGCCATCTGGGGATCCGTGTGGCGGGACTGTGGCGTTCCCTTCTCACGCAGCGGAGGTTTGCGCTTCGTTACAGCAGTAATTCCTCACAAATTATCCACTCTTTGCTGGCAGGGCCAGGGGAGAGCTCCTTCTTCCGCACTCGGAAGGACTACTTGATTTTCTGACAGAACAGCTAGGCTTTTGCATGAAAGGAGAGCCTAAAATAGACAGCTGACTCAAGGACAAAGTATCTGTGTGCCGATGAAATTAAATGCATGCCCCAAAATGTTGTTCCCTTAGTAGGGCAAAGAAATGTTCGGGAAAGCTTGTATCGCCATGCTGCCGAGGCAGTAAGGGGACATCTGATGGCAGCCGCCTTCATTCTATGAAGCGAAGCTAAGGTAGGCAAGCTTGCTTGTTGTTATTTGTCAGGTGCCGGGTTTGAAAGTCCCAAGTCGGGGGCTCCTAGGGGGCTTTTTTTGATGCAGTGTTGCAATTCCAAACAACTCTTCCTCAGTTTAGTCTCCTGTAGATAATTTACCAAAATGACAATTGGAGTTAATATTAAACTATCAAAGGAACTGGTAAAAGAAGCCAAAATTACCCTGGTCTTAAAGTATTTTATTTTTTCATATGAATTTGGTTCTGTTAACTAAACTCTGACTAGAAGTACCTTAAACATTCCTGTTGTTTGCTTTGTAAGTACATGGGTCACAGCTAGGTAACTATTATATGCTGAAAATGCAATCTTTAATTAACTCGAAGGAACAGCTGATTCATTAAATGCCCTGTGCAACTTTTGGAACTTGTATTACATCCTCTTAAATATGCTTTCTAAGCCAGTAATAAACCTGTTCAAAGCAAATTTTAAAAATCATGGTTTAAAGTTAGTAACATTAAAGGTTAGCCCGCGTATCAAGTGATGATGTACGCGCCTAATTTAATAATAATAATAAAGTTTCAGCATCAGCTCTGAGGACCCATCGTTTCCTGAAGAGAAACGCTACTGGACTTTTTGGGTTAATCCAACCACTTTTTCACTTGAAAGCTGTATTTAAGTTGTTGCAGAGTGGCTTTGAAATGAAGCCCCCGATGCACAAAGCCTGGGGTGTGCTGGCTGCCAGGGGGTGACTTCCCCGAGCAGGCGGGCGATGCTCTCGCCGAGCAGCCGCTGGCACCAGTGCCGGAGCAGGCAGGGCGTTGCAGGCTTTGGCTGGAGCTGTGCAGCAGCACATTAGAAGGTTACCCACGATGTTTCCCGGAGCGGGGATAAAGCTTGGGCTTTCTTGGCAGGACGGGAGGGACTGAACCATGTAGTGGTACTTAAATCGATTTGTAAGGATTGTTCAGCTGGGATTATTCGGCTGGGTATTACAATGTTTAATCAGGGAGGGAGAACACAGATTCCCTAAAGGAAAGCAATACATGCTTTGACTGGTTTTTTTTTTTTTAACTTTGGCTTTAATAGCTATAGACTTGTAAGACACGTGGTAGCTCTTCTCATCTGTCTGAATTTTTAAGTCCTTTTTGAACTCTGACTTGTCTATTAGTGTTGTTTATTTGTGTATATTTGTTTTGCTTTCTCTTTTTTCTCTGACACAGGCAATAGGAAAAAGATATCTAAGTAAAACTTTAGAGAAGCATTATGAGTAGAAATGTGTACATAGGAAATGGTAGAATAAATTTTGAAAAATAGTAATTTTCATTCATGTAAGCGTAAGGAAAACACACAGTATTGTAAAACTTTTTACTTGTTTCCTCAATGTAAAAATAAGTAGTCTTAATATACGCAACTAAACCTGACCTTTGTGTCAAATTGCAGCTCTCACTGATACAGGATATCCTCTTAAAGCCATTCACCCGTAAATATGACTGTCTAATATAAGATGCAGTCTGCCAAACATTTACCATGTGGCCAGCAGACAGTATTTTAGTTCATCTATCCATTGCCATCCAACATTGTGCTTCCTGAGTTCTGACTTGGAAGTATCTTAATGGCTCAGTAAGTTAACATGTTTTTCCCCATTATCTGGAAAGCTTAAGTGGATTTTCTGTTTGGTTTTGTGTGAGCTGCACAGGCTAGGAGCCGTTCTGCTGCCCAGGTGTTACCTCAAACATGTCATCTTGAAGGATGAGTGACGGTCTTTCTGTAGTCATCATTTGGGGATGTGTTGCTGGAGCTTTCCTTCCCGGTTTTGCTATAGAGGTGATGCACCAAGACTGAGGCATCCAATTAACCTTACCAGGAAGATAAGACTTGAATAGAGATTCCCTGGGTCGGTTGGTCGGTCGTTCTGTCTCTCATGCATCCACTCATGCTCACTTCCCGCCCCCCCCCGCCCTCAGTCGAGAAAGGACCACAATAAGGCTACAGGTGCATGACTATTACTTGCATGATTATGACTTAAGCTTAACATTTCCCTCTGTTCCTATCTCCTTCTGGGTCAGGAAAATCAGTCTGGCCTGCTCACCCTGTGGTGTGTCGAGTCCTTCACCAATGCAACTGCTCCATCCTTCGTGAGGGTTTTTTGAGGATTAGCCTCCTCCAACCCTAGGTTTGCCCTTGGGAAGAATACCCCATTCTGCCCATTGTGGTGCCGCTTCTCTCCTCAACTAATGTTATTTTCTATCCTCTGTGTAACTGAGGCTGTTTGGGTTTTGGGGTGGGTTTTTTTCCCCTGTTTTTATAATTGCACCCAAATGAATGCTTTCCTTTTAAGGTCTGTCTTAGTCTTTTTCTTAAACTAATGAACCAGAAGTAGGTGACACGAGAAAATGGTACAGGGAAACCACTGAAACTAATGTTCATAGAATAAAGCTGCGGATGTTACCAGTTTCTTGAAAGTGAATCTTCTGACTGGTTTTTGTAATCATCCCAAGAATGACAATTTCCCAGAGGTCTACTTAGCATCGGATTCTACTTTAAGTGATCTGTTGTTGTGGTTTAACCCCAGCTGGCACCTAAGTACCACAGAGCTGCTCGCTCACTCCCACCCGGTGTGGGATTGGGGGGACAATCAGAAGGGCGAAAGTGAGAAAACTCGTGGGTTGAGATAAAGACAGTTCAATAGGTAAAGCAAAAGCCACGAGTGCAAGCAAAGCAAAAGAAGGAATTCATTCACTGCTTCCCATCGGCAGGCAGGTGTTCAGCCATCCGCAGGAAAGCAGGGCTTCATCATACCTGACAGTTACTTGGGAAGACAAATGCCATCACTCCGAACATCCCTCCTTCCTCCTTCTTCCCCCAGCTTTATATGCTGAGCATGACACCATTATGGTATGGAATATGCCTTTGGTCAGTTGGGGTCAGCTGTCGCAGCTGTGTCCCCTCCCAGCTTCTTGTGCACCCCCAGCCTACTCGCTGGTGGGGTGGGGTGAGGAGCAGAAAAGGCCTTGACTCTGTGTAAGCACTGCTCAGCAATGACTAAAACACCTCTGTATTATCAACACTGTTTCCAGCACATATCCAAAACATAGCCCCATACTAGTTACTGTGAAGAAAATTAACTATCCCAACCAAAATGAGCACATCTGTTTGCTCAGTATTTACTATACAGCATTGGTTCTGCAAACAGTGCCCTGCAAAGAGGGATTTGAAAGGCTGGCGGTTGCTGGTAATTGGTGTTATCAGGAGCTCCACCATCAGCAATGGCTGGACAAGGGCGTGTGGTGTGGTCACCCAACAGGAGCCGGTCAGTCCCGCTGTCCGTGCAGTCCCGCGGGATCAGCTGGTGTCCTGTTTGACTTTTGGTTCAAACTTTGACCTGATGCTTCTTTTAGAAATGTATGCTTTTTTACTGCTTTTTTCTTTTCTTTTCTTTTCTTTTTTTTTTTTTTTTTTTAAAGCTGCAAATTTCCTACTAGAAAATGGGAAGATTGAATCCCAACTCTGTGTTCTCTAAGTGGGGTGTGGGGATCTGGAAAGGGGACTGGCCATAACTTACATATCTCTTCTAATTGTAATAAAGGTGGTACGTATATGCGTAATCAGCATTCTAAACATTTTAGATGTTTTCCTTAAGTTCCAAACCCCTCTGTCATAACAATGCTATTAGTGCTTCAACACCTGTGCCTTAGAGTCGAGCGAGCACTCAGCAGTGGTGGCGGTGATACCCACAGCCAGCAATTGTCTGTCGAGGCGACCAACATCCATCCGCTCCACAAAAAGGCCAACATGACTCTTTACGGTTCTTTTGTTAGAAATGGGAATGTGCATTCTGGGAGGTGCTTCTGAATGTTGTCTGTGAATAATTGCGGACTCATCAAAGGGCAAAACAGTTAAAACCTTTGTCAGAGATATGTTTTACTTTAGTTTGTCTCTGGAATTAAACAAACCAACCCCTCCCTATCCATCCCCACCCCCCAAATACCTAGCTTTCCTTATCTTTGTGATGTCCAGTTGTTAGGTGTGTGAAGCAGGAAAGAGCTGAATTTTTTCATTTTTTAGCTCTCCATTTTTTTTCCATCAGAATTCCTGAAACTTGTTTTATGTGATAAAGACTAGTCCGAGGGTACAACTTCATTCCTTCCTGCTGTAGGGCAGCTATAGCCAGTTGCTTCTGTTACTCGTTAACACTTTGATTTTTTTTTTGACCAACACCTTTTATATGTAGCTTATTCCTATAGCTGCTACCTAGCAACATTAATTTTGTTCAGTTTAGTTTGTGTCTTCTATTTCAAGAAATTTATAAGTTGTCTTTTAAGAACATTACTGGAGTCCAACCATGAACCTTTAGTAAAGAGGTATTTATAAAGTGAATTCTCTCCAGCACCTGTAATTAATGTACATACATTTGGTGTTAGCCTTCCCAGCCTCGTTGGCAGAAATGGGAATCGATGTATGTGGGATTTAAAAATTACTTGGAGAATACTGGAGCAGTTACACGTTCCCTGTTGACTTCTCTGTGTGGCGTTTCAGTGCGTTCCAAAGAACGTAGATGCCTAGCTTGATTTCACACTCTTTTACCAACCAGCATCTCTGCTTCTTGCCCTTCTTTCCATGGCATGGTCCATTTAGCATTTTGGAAGCTGCTCATGCACTGATGTGACATGTAGGCCAGCAACCGTAGTTACAGTACAACATAGAGGATTACACTTAAGCTGATGAACATTAGAAAGTAAAGGACAGGACTCTACAGTGCAGAGTCCCATAAGGGGACCCATAGGGTGCATGAAGTTCTGGAGTTTGGGGGTTCAGGCCTGTCATTTTAAATTCTGACTGTGACCACTCTAGACTTAGTGATGTTTCTAGAGGGGTTTGTGTCTTCTGCCTTCACTTCAAAGGAACAAAAAACCTCCAGCCTTCTAATATTCAACAAAGGCAATCTTTTGATACTTTTTAATTGGGTCCAGCAGCAGACCTGGAGAACGGTGTGAACGCATAGGGTCTGCAAATGTTTTTTTATATTGTGTTTTTGTTTCTTGTGCAAAACTACTGTCTGTATGTAGTTTCTAGAAACGGAGGAGGGGAGAGGTTGCATAGAATTGGAGCTGGTATTGGGAGCTGGAGGGTGTCATTCAGCTGCAGCATCGCTGCAGAGGTCACTGTGGGGTTTTTAAAGGACATTGTAAGACATCTGCTTGGTATCATCCACCTTCTGTTGCATGCATCTCTCAGAGGTGTAGTAGCTGCCAAGTCCTAAATGCATGCAACCGTAGGGGGGCTGTAGGTAACTCCTCCAGTGTACAAGAAAAGCAAGTTCAAATAGGCAACTGGTGCTTGTGGCATTAGTAGAAGATGAAACAGGTTACGGAGGGAGGCGAGACATTTGTGTGAACATAACATATATAGTTACAGTTCAGAGGGAGAAGGGAACAGAAGAATATGAGTGTTATGTAGAGCGGACTTTTTTGTGCATCATTACAACTGTGTGTTGTCAGCAATGGTATATTTTCAAAAAGTTGTAGTGGTTGGAATTTCTGGAAAATCCTATCAAAACAACGTTTGGATGTGTCACTGGAGGGACATGCTGCAATGCTTTTGTGCAAAGGATCCCCTTAAAAAGGGGTTATCTTGTAAAAGGAGTTTGTATGCACATCTTGCTCTGGTCATCCTTACCTGGGTGGGTATTTCTGATCTTAAAACATGAGATTTCCGTGATATCAAAAAACCTTGCAAAACGTATTTACATCACCAATATGAGTCAGAATAACTTATATGCAGTTTTAGGAGATTAGAAACAGGATGTTGAGGTGGGTACCATAATATTTTAAATGTCTTTTTTTCCCTTTTAAATTCTGGTTAAGTTCTTCTGTTCATTTTAATGTAAATGTATTTTCCCTGTATTACCTATAGTTTACATAATGTTTCACTGGATCATCAGTACAGGATGCTAGGGTATATGCAATTCTACGTTCCTTTACTTTCGCTGTTTCCATCTGTCCCCTTGAGGGTTAATTAACGTGTGCAGGAGGGCCTGCTAACCACTTCAATATCATCCTCTGCTGAGCTAAACCTGAGTGAAATCTTAACTGGTTGTATCTTACCTTCTTTGCTTTGTCAAGCAGGATCTTGAACGTGCTGCACTGAAACTCATTTTGGGGAACTGATTGCTGGAGTTAGGCTGTCAAGTAGGAATAGGTGATCAATCAACAGCTGCCTTACTGTAATATCAAACACTTGTTTATATACATGCTGTTAGGCTTCATATAGTATCAGACTTACTTCCGTGGCGGCAGAAAAGTGGTACAGAATTTTTATAAATCTTCTGCTGAATTCCTAGTAGCACTCGCATCAGTCTTCTCCGTGAACAGATATGAGGGATAATGTTGGAAAAATTAGATTCTGAAATGAGCAGAGAAGAAAGAAATTCTAGATGTATGTATGCGTACAGTTTTTGAAAGCCTTTTAAATTACAGCTCACTTAAGTCCTGTGATGTTTCTCACAGCATTCCCTGTGAACTGCAGGCTGTATGTAAAAGGGAAGGGTGTTTGCTGGGCTGCCATTTAGAGACATGAAATGCAACCTCATCTATAGTCCAAAGCTGGGATCCTTTCCATGTTCAGCTTTTTTTCAGAAAACAGAGTTTCTGCAGTGCAGTGAGCCCCTTGACAGCCATGAAAGTAAGCTGCTTTCTTCACGAGGCTGGCACAGATGAAGCTGAGCAGCGCTCATTTCAGCTTCAGAGTAAGCGGGATCCTGCTTAGTCCTGTTAGCTGAGCTTGACACGTCAAGGCCAGCAACAACCCAAATAAGTAAATAAATTAGGATCTAGGGGATGGAGAAGGGCTAGAAGCAGAAGGGCAAGTGGGACATGGTTAAGCACAGATTAAGGTTTGCTCAGGCCTAATTTAGGGGTTATCATCCCTTCTGTGTTATGCTCAAAAACGATCGAATGGTATTCAAAGTGCTTTCATTTTTTTTATGGAACGTGAGGCCTTAGCTCACTAGCTCAGTAGAGGTTTTATAACGAAGTTTTCTTCTTTCCTTGAATTGAACTTTCAAATTTTTTCTTGTAATTGAAATCATTATTTACTTTACCAAAAATATTACTTGCAACATCCAGCGGAGCTGGTTTGTGAACAAAGCCAAAGTTTAACAAATTATGGGCAAAGAAGCAAAATGAAGTTCAAATAGCTGCCAGTGTGCACACTTTGGTTCTAGTTTGGGAAAGAACATTGCTTGCAGACGTACCGAGTATTTTCTTATAGTATAAGAAGTCTACAAAACTGCCAGTACCCTGTCCACCACCAGAAGTATGTCAGAGCTAGGTTTTGCCAGTGTTTTCCTTTAAAAATGACCTTCACAAGTAAAAGGCTGCTTGCATGTTTGTGCATGGAAGTGGTAAGATAGCCTCTATGCAGCTCAATTGAGAGAGAAAAAAACAGACTTCAAATATCCGCTTTCATACTTCTTGATCTTATGGCAGAATTCAATGCGCATTGAGGAAAATAGCCTTTAGTATCCCTGGAAGCATACGTATGCAAAGATAGCTGGAGGGTCCTCAGCTACCTGCAACTCTGCCTGCTATAAGCTACAAAGGTGATTCTTCCAGGACAGTCGCAAAATTTGCGTGCACGTACTTAGAGGACCAGCATGATGCCATAGTGGCTCAAAGCCCAATGATTTGCAAATTTTGCTGTTAACTAGCAAACCTCCTCAAAATCAGTTTGTCAGGATTTTTTTTTTCCATGTAGAATGATCTTGATGGAGGCTGAGTCTCGCTGGTTGGTAGAGAAAGATACTTTGAAGGATTTTACTGTATATGAAATTTCATATAAAGTAGTATACCTGCAAATGGTTAAAGTGGCTTAGAAATCCCATGGATGACTGACTTGATTTTTATTTAGTTAAGCTCTGTAGAGAGGCATCTCAAGTAACATACTGGATTGCTTGGCAGGCTGAGACATCTGCTGGCACTTCTGAGGTAGGCTACAGCAGTGAGGTTTCCTATTGCAACATGCCGAAATCTCTCCAAAACATAATGGTATTTAGTAGTAAATGCTATTGTATGGAGATGAAACTGTATGAAATTCAAGATTGCAGGCTTTGTCTTCAAAAAGCTTAAGGATCTGTGCTCCTGCAAAAGTTTTATAGCGAGACTGAGGGCTATTATTAGCAGAGCTGCACCCGTGAAGAAAAGGAGCTGACAGGAGAGTCAAACCAGATTCTGGACTTCAGTGCAACGTATTATTAGGAAAATTCTATATGCACCTCGTCGGTGCCTGTCCTGTTGGAAATTGAATTTAGGTGTGTAATTGATAGGCTTAAAAGCCTGCTCATGGTAATTCAGTGCTTTAAACTGTGTACTTGGTTTGCTTAGCATTTTGCATGAAGCGCCTCATTTTATGCATATTAGACTTCGTATTACACCTTTGTGCCTATTTGATTATTCAGGAATAGCTTGAGCTGACTCTTAATCATTTCTCCCGTGTTGCAATCATCTGAAAACTTAATGATCTTGCACACTAATAGCTTTGTCTAAGTTGTTAATAAATTAGCACCCTCGGGGACCAAGCCTTACGGACTTCCACAGAATGTACACCTTGACTTTCTTCCCTTCCTGCTTTTCACCCTGCTGAACAATTGCTGTTAGTTGCTGTAATTTACTCCCTGACTCTGTGGCCAGGGTCTGTCTTTTATGTCTCCTTCATCCAGCCCCTAAGCTTTGACCTGACAGCCATCTGACACCCTACAGCTCAGTCTTCTGGTACTTTAGATGAATGATAAAATTCAAAAGCCTTGTAATTCAGCTTCTCCCTCTTTATACTCCTACTCCTGTGGTTCCCTTGTGATTGCTCAAGAAGCGTTTTCAATATGTCCTCTCCAAATAGGATAAGAATCTGGAGGATGGAATGAAATTTAAATTGCAGCTCTGTCTCAAGATCTCTAAAAATAGCAGGAAAATTATTGTAGACTTTGTCCAAGCAAAGCAAAGTCTAGATGACTGAAAATGCATGAACTAGCTGACAGATAGAGAAGATGATGTAGCCTACTGATGGTGAGTCTTAGTAGCAGGGTACTAGCTGTTAAGTACAGAGACTGAGGGAAATAACCATAAAGAAATGAAAGGAGGAAACCTGTTCGTGGGTTGATAGTTCTTTTTTTTTTTTAACACATGTTCAGACCTGGAAATCCTGTAAGTATGTTTTCAGTGAAGGCTAGGTGGCTTTTACTTTAGTAAAGGGCCTACCAACTTTCAGTGAGGAACATAGTATTTCAAGTCATTAAATAGAGCTCAGACATAGGTACATGACCAGCACCTATTTAATTCTGAGCAGATCTTTGGTTCATCCAACACCAAGAACTGGGGTCATCAGTTTCCACAACAATTGCTGTGTAAAAGCTGTGTTCAGATCCCATTATGGTTATTGGGGTATGTTGTTGGTGGACAGAAACTGAATGGTGCTGTTTCAGATTATATCCTCAAGAAAGGTGATATGGGTACAAAATAGTTTGTGGTATCTCAAAGAAAGTACTGTGACTGGTTACAAGCTGCATAGGTGCTCCTGGTGGTTCATTTACCTAGAAAACATGGCAAAAGAATGGGTATCAGAAATTATTTGGGGTGAAAAGCATATTTTAGCTGCATAGCGCTATGTAAATGTTTGCTAGCTCCATTGCTTGTCTCTGCTTTCCATCTGTGTCATGAAGAGTTTTGCGAAATACAAGGTTTGCAGGCAGCAATGGTATATTTTACCAGGCCAATTGATACAGCTGGAAAATAAGGGCACATTTTTGGATGCACAAAGTTGTGTTTGGTCTGAAGTAGCTGTTCAGGCAGTGGCTCTGCAGTAACCAGAAGCAGATATCGATGTGTGTGTTCGTCAGCCTGCTGAACTTCTGATAGGGAGTGACGTAATTTGTGGCTGGGGAGTAATTACAATACTCTGAAATAGGAGTTCAGAGAGTGGTTAGCGCAAAGGGCTCGCAGAGTTTTGTTGTCTTGCAGAGTAATTATGACCGTTAAGGAGGAACAAATGAGCACAAGTTATTTATTTACTGTGAGGTAAGGTGGCGTATATAGAAAGGTTGGTGCGCTTTTTAGGGGCTGATGTTCCTCCAGCCACATCCCTGGTTGATTTACTTCGAGCTCTTTAAGGCAGGGGTTATCACATTGCAAGAGCAAAGATACAGATCTTTTTATAAAGTCTTTGGAGTGACAAGTAAAAGCTTGTGTTGCCGTTCGAAATACCGTATGACAAAAATATGCAGAAATTGGGATGGCATTTTAACGAACTATAATGATCGCTTTCCAACGTGTACAGCAGAGGATTGTGTCTTCCACCCATTGACTCCTGCAACACTGTCTTGTGTTTTTTATTCTGAATTATTGGATCTTGCGAAGTGTTTATTATACTGTTTCACAATCTGAGCTTGATTCACTGACAAGCTGAACTGAGGTATTTGCAAGTGATATACTTTTGAAATGTATGTCAGTTTATCAGTAAGTGAAGTGGTGCTTCACATTAACATTGGTATTATTAAAAATTCCACCAAATTTTGGGGTTTTATATATATATGCATATATATATATATATATAAAAACATATATTAAAAAATAGTAGAAATATTTCATTCTGTGTCAGTAGCTTTGCACCAAGGAAGACAAAAGAAATGCCCATCGCTGGCTGTTATTAGCTGTGTTTTTCTGTTCTAGAATAAATAAATGTTTTCTGCAATAAAAATTTGCACTGTAAAAATATAACTATATGTGATAACTTTACTGAGACTTAGTCTTTAGTCTTTCCAGACTTTTTATCTGGGACTTCCAGATGTGTTATGCTGCTTTTATGTTGTCTTTCAGATGACGATGTGGACCTAGAAGCTTTGGTAAATGACATGAATTCCTCATTTGAAAGTTTATACTCTACGTGCAGTATGCAGTCGGAAACCACTCCACTCCTTCAAAATGGTCAGCTCAATCGCAGTCAGTTGCCGTCCTCAGGATCTGGTGCACTGCAGCCCACATCTCCAAGGCAGAAGGTGCAGCGGTCTCAGCCAGTGCGCATTATGGCAGTCAGGTAGGAACAAGGGACTTGCCTCCTTTTTGATAAAGTTGTCTTGAACTGGCTTCAAAAGAACTACATTTTAAAATTGGAGATCAATTTCAGTAAGGAAATTGATAGTAGTGTTAGATTGGACTTTTGTAGGAGAAAGATGTACCAGGTAGGTGAAGGACATAAATTTTCCATGTATTTTGTAAAATGCAAAAATGTCACATTTTTGCCCTTTTTTAATCAGTTTGATGTACCTGTAGTAGCAGATGTGTAGAAGCATATCATTGGTACCAATTTGCAGAAATGATGCCCGTATTTGGATTTATTTCCAAACTGTTAAAAACTGGTGCCTACTGACAGCTTCTTGGTTTTATAAAACATAAGAGATCATGTAGATAGATGAGGGTGCATTCAGCTAGTTTTGATATAAAAAAAAAAAAAACTTCTCTTTGTGGAGGTTTCCTGAACGGTCCAAGACAAACAAACAAAAAAGGAGCACGTCGTAGTTATTTAACTGTTCTTCCTAGAGCATTTTCAGCTCTTTCACTTCAGTGCATTATGTGAGTCATTACAAAAAAAATAAGTGTTTAAGTTGTCTCCCTGTTGTCAGGATGGGGTCTTGAATTCAAATGTCAAGTGGATTACTCTTGGTGGTGATGGGAGAGTCTATAGGTGATGCTGAGGTTCTTAAAATCTTTTTAGGCAGTGGGAGGAAAGGCGCTCCTGTCAGCATGAGTAGGTAAATTGCCTGAATCAGAGAGCTTTAGAGTTTTCCTTTCCTTCTAGTTAACAATGTCTTCTCCAAAAGAAGTGAGAAGTAATAATAATAATAATAAAAGAAAAATCCCAGATGTGGAAAGGGTTGCTCCTAATTCTTTACACTGATGTATTTCCTATAGGAATGGTATTCTTAAGACAGACAGCTTTTCTATATGAATGGGTAGTATGCAGTAACTGCAATACAACCGAATCGGTTAATGATGCAATCATTTTTGCAAGTATTTCGTATTGAACCTTGAATAGGGCTGTACTAGAAAATGCACTCTCTAGAGTACTATAACCGTCGATGTTTTGCAAATATCTCAATCAAAACACTTCATTTAAACTATTTTTGGCATTTCAAAACTTAGCAACTCTTTTTTGAGAACACTCTGCCTTTCTGAACTCTGTACTTCCATACGCACAAGAACATCGTGTGTTTATCATTAAAGAAAATAATGGCAAAACTTTTATTCAGGGTTATCTACACGGCTTTCCCATAGAGGGAGATGGATGCGTCTTTTTTGCAGCCAGAACAGGATGGTTGACTGTGGTAATTCTCTTAAGAGCACAGTTTTATGTGTGTGTCAGTCATGAAGTAAACAATGCACTGCAGCAGTATAGGCAGAGCAGAGCGCAGCATAATGAATTCTTATTTTAAGAAAACCCCACCTTTCTGACTGTGCTGAGTCCGTAGTTCCACTTCTTAAATGGAGGTCAGTCAAAAACTTGCAATACAGAGC
This sequence comes from Fregata magnificens, assembly GCA_013389945.1. NCBI lineage: Eukaryota > Metazoa > Chordata > Aves > Suliformes > Fregatidae > Fregata > Fregata magnificens. Next base: position 213,072 of record WAAD01016682.1, read on the forward strand.
ACTATTACACGGCTGCCAATATGACAAGTCTACTGGGCTGAAGAAATCTTACACTATCCTTTACCCTGTGCCGTAGAGTACACATGGATAGCACCAAAAAAAAAAAAAAAATCAAGCAGGTCAAGCAGTCGTTTGCATGGCTCATAGTTATGGTTGGAACCTGCTAGTTATAGCAAAAACCCAAATCCGTAAGGCTCATTCGTGGAACACCAAGGCAACTAAATTGCAGGATAGAGTTACCTGCGGAGCAGATTTCCCAGTAGTTATTTTACCAGCCCCCGGGTTCTGGTACAGGCGGAGACAGCGAGCGTGCCCAGAGTGGGACACGCTGCCAGAGGCAAACCCAGCAGTTGTCTCCCAGGCAGCTCTGTTTAAGAAGGCTCTGCTTGCGGAAGGCATGGGAAAAAATGAGAGCAAATTGAGTTTTTAATGACTTGCATTTCAAATCCAGGAGTTAGTTAATTGTCTCTGGAAACTTCCAGGATTGCCACTAGATGGTGCTTTCTGCAAAGGCCAGCCTGCTGCAGCGTCCTGTAGTACATCTTCCATGATGATGCCCTAGCAGTAGGGAAACCTAAAGCAATCTGTGTGGTCATGAATAGGTCTTACATCTTTTCAAGGTTTTTTGTGGCAACTGGTAGGCTTTCGTTTTCCTTTTGTTGGTGTGGGCAGTACAGGTGTATTATAAACTGGAACTTGAAACTGTTGGTCCTACGTAGACTCGTGAGGCATATCTCAGGAAATGCAAACTTGTCTGAACAGTAACCATACGACTAGCATAAGGTGGGAGGGTGTAACTGCAGTTTATTGCTGAAGCTGAGTCTTTGCATTTCCATTTCTCCAGGAAATGCCGAGTTGCTTGGAGATGGAATCTGGTATTTTAATGAGGTGGCAATATTGGTTTCAGTCTCAGCTTAGAGACTTTACAGGGGTACACCTTCATTTGCCGATCCATGTGGAATTTGGCTCCGAGTGACTGCAGTTGTGTTCTCCTCTTTCACATTGGTTTGGAAGAGCTTAACTGACTTTCTGGCACACAGAGCTCAAGCTTGTAACCTAGTGCTTATAACAGCGAGTACAGACGGACATTTCTGTTTATTTTATGTGCACGCTTACCTCAGTTACTCACCCAAGTAATCAAGTTATAAGCAACAAAACAAGCATAGATGCCTGACTGGTCATTTTTCACATGCAGTTACCTACTTTGTGCTTGCAGTTCCTGTAACTGTATAGTGGTTGCTTACAAAAAGAGTGGGTTTGATTCCTTTTCTTCAGTATCATTATCATAAATGGTGGGGCAGGAGATTCAGGTCTAGTGATGCCAGTTTGCTCCTCTTAATGCTTAGTGCTTCTGTGTTTATAGGCGTCTTCAAGAAGAAGAACAGCAATTCAGAACATCGTCTTTGCCAGCCATCCCAAATCCCTTCCCAGAACTTTGTAGCCCCGCAAGCTCTCCAGTGCTGGCCCCTGGATCTTTACCTCAGAGTCAACCTGCTAGTAAGCATGTGAGTATGGGACGAAGCTTTGGGTCGTTCATTCACATTCAAACCAGCAGTGGACTATTTCATTCTGAAGGCAGAAAGAAAGTTTCAAGATAAGTAGAAACACTTGTAGGCTTTGTTTGTGAGTAGGGCAGCACTGGCCGAGAGAGTGTCTTCAAACAGGCTTCAGACCTTTTTTAAAAGGTTTGTAAGAATGAAGTGTAAAAAATGAAGCAAGTTTCTTCCAGATACATGCATGTTGTCAATGAAGCAGTGATGCCTAGTATCTTTGGGATTTTGTTATCCAACGTAATGACTTACTAATTCAGAAGTCAAGTTAATAAGCTTAGAGTTGGAGGAGGATCTGTGCGTGTTATACTGCATATTCTAGGTGCCACAAAGACACCAAACAGCTGTCTCCTTTCTTTAAGGACATGGTGCTGCTTTATCTTGCTGTTTTTCATGAAGCTGCTCAAAAAGCAAAATAACATTCTTAGAGCATGTAACTAGGCACAACTCCTTGTAATGGGACTTGAGGGAAGAACTGTCCCACGGAAAGCTGGTTGAGTGTCTCTCTGCGTTCTTGGCAGTGAAGATGGCACAGACCGAGCTCTCAGGTGGTCCAGGGCGATAACCTCAGTGACACCGCAAACAGTTTTTCTTCTCTGTCCCACTCCACTCTCTGAGAAGCGACCATTTTGTTTTGTATCAGTCCTTGAGCGTATTTAAAGACTAAAGCTGGACTCAAAAAACCTTTATTTTGTAAACTGTGCTGACTTGCATGGGGATGAAAAGATGGGTTGCTCTGACTGACTATTGGCTTAGAACAGTTGTGTGCTTGAGTAACCAAAAATATGATGATGTTCTGTATCACTGCTCAGTTAGTTTGTAAGTAGCTCCTATGTCTGCTCTGACTGATAAAAGGGTTTGGGTGGACAGTTCAGCTGCAAGCAGTAGACCCTAATGTACACTTTTGCATCTTCTGTATTGCTTTACATCGCCATAAACAGCTGTCTGCTTTCTTGAAAGACACAGTGCTTCTTCATTGCTTTTACTGTATTTCTTATATGTACAAGACAGACAGATAGTCAAATAATGCCCTAGGAAAAAATTGAGTCATCCAGTTGGGAACTTACCGGGACCTCATCAGAGGCCAGGTTACTGGCTAAGCAGAGAGGCTGTTTTGCCAAGGCAGTGCTAATCTGACTCCGGGGAGACAAAACAAGGAGAAATTCTGCCTCCTGGCACTTGCCAACAGGACACCAGCGTAGCTGCCTTTCTGAGACAAACTGAAGTTGCTGATGAACCTGTGTTTACCTTTCCAAATATTCCCCAGTTTCAGGGATTCTTTGCCTTTTAGCTTTGTTTTACTAAAATTAACCAAGCCACCCTAAAGATCGCTCTGTACAGCCTAAATGATCTGTGCGTCAGTTTTTGATGGTAAAATTTAGCAACTGGTGGTTTAACAGCACATAATATAAAAGTAAACAATCTTCTAATGTACGTAAGAAGACAGCTATACAGACAGAATAAAAGTAGATTTTTTTTTCCCTAAATTTTACTTTATAATTTTTGGACAATAGTGGCTTCTTCTGTAGATGCACATATACTGTTCATTTCAGTTTATCGGCTGATTGGAGGCAGATGAGAAACACTGGCTCAGGATGAGGGAAGGATAGGAAGGTATTCTTTTCCTTTCTAATGAATTATTTTCCTCTCTTTAATGAAGGAATAGAGGAACAGAACTGAAAAAAACCCTCTAGTTTTAAAGTGTTGATGGATAAAAGTAAAAAAAAAAAAAAAAAAAAAAAAAAAAAAAGAGTAGGTTCAGTTTCTTCATGAAGGAAGAAAACTTTATTTTTGATACCCCAATTTTAAAGGTGGAGTGTTGTTAGATAACAAAATAATCTGTCTGTTCAGCCTCCTCATAGGATGTTAGTTGTGCTTAATCCAGTTCTAGTTCCCTTCAATGGAGTCTGCTAAACATCATGAGTAAAAAAAATGAGTAACTTAAGAAACGTTATACATCTTTCCAACTTCATCCCATTAAAAAAATGTAAAGTTTGGGAATTTGAGTAAATTATTTTAGGACATGCTCTTGCTTAGATAAATGTCCATAGATACAATATAAACTACTGGTTAACAAAATAAGTGATGAGCTTAGTTAAAGGACTGCAACAGCACATTTTAATGGCCGGCAGTTAGTGAAAATGAGCTGTGTTTTAAGAAAAATATAAATACAACATTAAATGCAAACCAAGGTTAAACATGATGATGCTTAATTTCAGGTTCTCTGCTTGCAGATTATAAACAAGGATTAAAATTAGAGATTGGAATGAGCCATTCTGATTACATGGGATGTATGAGGTGTTAGTGAAAAGTAATTCCCTTCATGCCTCTCGAGCATTTGCGGGTAAATAGGCAAACAGCAGTTCCAGCTGGCAGTGCTGTGGCTCTGATCACATAGAGCATCACGGCACATGCATGGCATGGAGGAAATGTTGCCTTTGGTCAGCTCCTATCTAGGGGACTTGAGAGGGACCCAGGTTAAGTGTTAGGGGATTTCAGAAAGGAGTGGATATTTTGTTTGCTGACCATGTGAAACAGTGGGGGGTCACTGGGAAGCTGGGATGTCTGATACGACTTCGTAAGAAACGAAGTGTTGTTAGTATTGTTCCTCAGGGAACAAGTCAGTCTTATTTTTTAATGATTTTAAAGTAGAACTCTGCAGTGATAAAACCTAGTAGTGGTTATGCAAGAGGAATTTAAAGATCCGGTCATGTTAAACACAGAGGAGTCTCATGTCATATTGCCAAGCCTTGGGCATAAAGAAATGCCAGCTCTGTTCAAATTTTACTTTTCCAGTGTATTGTTCCCTCTAGGAAAAGGATGCATACGTGAATGAAAGAGTGAAGGAGCTTTCAGGTCATAAAGCTTGAATTATATTTGCAGCTGAAAAAATGGATGTTGTCTTTTCTCATATGCATAATTTTATTCATGTAGCTGGAGCTTGAGACACATTTCTTGTTAAGATGCTTCTGATCCTTTTCCTTATTTGTTTCATGCACTTTCTTGGCTCAGCAAAGGAAGGTAAAAGCAGTAAAGCAATGAAAAATAGCTGTAATAAACCTTTCTTACTTTTTTTGTAGTAGATTTTTGTTTGTTTGTTTCTCATGGTGATGAAGCATTTTCTTTATCTTGCTAAAAAAAAAGTGCACGTATTAGGAATAATTTCTTTTTTTTTTTAATATATTTTCTGAGATCTGTTCGGTAATGGTACAGATTTCACCACAGTAGGAAGCAGTATGCCACCTCTAGCTTTGCTGCCAGTCAGGCACTGGATACTGCTTTTAAAGCTGACGGCTGCAGGAGCGTACCACAGCTGCTCCCCAGAAGACAGAGAACAGCGAGAAATAACAGGTCTTCTGTATGAGCACAAAACTGAAAACACATGTAGGCAAATGGGATAGTCATTTAATGGGAGCATCAGTATATCAATCTGGGAGGTAAAACTGGAATGTTACGCTTATTGAAATCATTGCAGATTTTGTTTGTTCATTTGACTCTGGATAATCTTCTCTGGTTTTAGAAAAAAAGCCTAAATTAAAAGATTTTGTAGATACTTTTTTTTTTTTTAAGCACATAGGCAGGTTGAGTAACTGACGCATAATTTAGTAGTAAAAGCCTTAGAAGAGAAGTACCTGTGAACCTTTAGGTTATGTTTCAAAGGCTATCCTGCACTGAGCAACCTGCACAGTGGCGGGGGTCTGGGCTAATACGGTTGTGTGACCAAACATACCTGGTGGTAGAGGTTAAGAAATTACTTGTAATTAAACAGATATATGCTCCTTGGAAGTTTAACGCTAAGATCCTTTGTTGCAGTTCTGCAGGTGGAAACAGCCCACTTTGAGCTAAGTTTTACGGTGAGAAATGTTACATAGTGTTGATAGTGAACAGCACGTGGTTCTGTAAAAATTGGCACCAGTGAAGCTTTAGTAACGTCAGCCAACTGGTGAGTACCTGGGCGAAAAGTACCAACTAGCTGTGCTATTGGGTCAGTAGCTACTTCAGCTACTAGCGTGCTGAGCGAGACACAGCAGATGTCTTGTGTTTGGAGAAAGTATGACCTTTCAAGTGGTAGCTGCCAAAAAGCTCTTAAGTTCTTGAGTCGAGAGCAGTGTTGTCTGTGAGCTTGGGCAGGAGGAGGCTGATGGGAGAGGAGCTACCTGATCAGTGCATGCCCAAGTGTTTCCCTCTTCATCACGTGCCTCTCTGTCCTCTAAGTACCACCCGTCAGCCTCTCACCACAGACCCCGACCGTGAGCCAGGAGAAACTTCAGCAGACCTCTTTGACCATGTAAGCGCTCCCACTTTCCATGCTGGGAAGGGCAGGTAAAGGCGGGAGCAGGAAGGACTTTTTCTGGGTGACACCATGGGGCATTGCAAGACCATTCGGTATTTTTTTTCCTCTCCCTTTTCCCCACACCTTTGTTCGTAAAACACAGGCACACCTACCAACACGAGATCACCCCATGTCTGAGGGGCACAGTGATTGCGGGCTGGGAGAAGGGACAGCTGAAAGCTTTTAAAACATCATTTACTTAACAGGATAAATATGTTTGTCTAAGAAAAATGGAAACCAGAAAATTACACCAAACCGAGACCAAACATTTGTCCAAAAGATTGCTAAAAACATCAGACAGCTAGGTTACCGCTAATTGAAGTCCATCTTTGTGTTGCTGGTATAAACTAAGAACTGGTTGGTAACTTAGGTTATAATTTCTGGTTGTGTACAAATATTTTGGAAAAAGCATGCAATAATTACATGTAGGTCACTGCAGTGCCACAGGATATTAGGCTAAAGTATCTTGTGTGAGTCAATGAAGCTTTCAACTGTAAAAATAGGGCAAATTTCTCACATCCCCCCTCTATACAGCCCAGGCAAACTTCCAAATAGCAGTTTGATGTACCAAAATTATTTACTCTTTTCTAGCAAATTAAATTCACGAATGGGTATGAATTAATGTCATTCTTTTTTCCAGATCTAGTTACCCTTCAAGGGAACTCGTGTAAACAGACTTCTTAGTTTTAATTGTTTTAATTACATGTTATGATGCACTCTTTTTTTTATTTTTTCTTCCCGTAAAACTTTTATATTGGCTCTTTTGAAGATGAGGATGTTCATTTCCGAAAGAGAAGCTATATAAAAATACAAACTTTTGTGTAATGAAAACTTTATGTGCTAAGTTAGATTTTGCATGTGTGACAGCGTATTTTGTACTTAATCCTGCAGCTGAATAACCTTTAGCAACAAGACATTTTGAAAGTAAATGCTGACATCAGGTTGAGTCAACAGGACTTTACTTTCTCTAAACCGGCCAAATCCTGTAGCTGGATTACTCTGGACAATTCCTTAGGTCCAGGTCCAGGCACTCCCTTTGGCCCAACTTTAAAATATGGGTTTTCATGGGTATCTGCCATGATACATCATGTTGTTTCTCAAATCTTTCTTTGAAGCAAGGCTCTTAAGCTAAATAAATAAATCATACATAGATTGCTCTGTGGAATGTTTAACTCTGATGCCTTTTTTTAAGAAAGTTGCGATTGTGTTTGGGAAAAATTGGGAAACATCAGGCCTCCACTGCGGGGCTGTGATCTAAGTCTGTACGAAAACAGGCCTTGCACTTCCCCGGGTGCCCCTCTCTCGTTTGGAGAAATAACACTTTCCTGAACTAAATGAGGTAAATTTGATGGACAGTGTAGGAACGACGTTGCATTACTTGTCATCTTGTCCCCTGTGTCATGTGAACATGTTGTCCCCCTTACTCCTGAAGAAATTGGGGGGGGGGGGGGGGGGGGGGGNTGGTTTTGAAGGCCTCATTTGCTCGTTACTGAAGAAGAGAGTAACGAATAACTGAAGACTAATGAGTCTGCTGGACTAAGCTAAAGACAGGCAGTCCTCGGCGCTGTTAGTGCTGGGTGGTCGGTGGGTCTGCAGGCTCTTCAGCTGGAGGCCCCGTGCCTGGTCTGCTGGGGACCGGGGTCAGCACGGAGTCAAAGCTGCTGTTTCTCCTTCCTCATGTCTGTTACAGCAAGAAGCTTGGTGGTGGAAAGAAATGAGTCTCTTTGTTCTTGCTTTTGGAAAGTGCCAGAACAGTAGTTAAGTCCCAACATGAATTACTGGAAATATTAAGGGCATCTCACGCTCAAACCCAAAAGTATGTTATTTGTTGGGATTTTTTGTTTTTAATGACACAAACCTGGCCCCGCTCCCAGGAGCATTTTGGCTCCCTACCCGTAAGCGATGCTCCGTCAGCGGGAGCATGCTGGGAGGAGGGCTGCGTGGTCCGGACCAGCGGCAGCGCGCCGGGGGACGCGTTGCCCAGCCGAGGGTGGTCTGGCACGCTCCACGGGACGGCACCAGCCCAACCCAAACCTGCCCTGCTGCACATGTAGTGGTAGTGGTAGCCCCACCGGGTGTTCAGCCACACAGTAGTGCTTGCAGTTGTTTTAAAAAGCTGTTTTACAGTAGTAACACCATTGCAATTAACCTTTAGGACTGCCTTTTGTAAATACTGAGCAGTCTGTAGTATATGCCGCAATAGCTGTGCATTAGCGTATTCACACCAGATTTTTGTGTGTGCATCTTAGTTACGCGTGCCCTTGCAAATTTTTTTTGCGCAACATTACTCTTACTATATTTTATTAATGGCACAGCGAGAATATAACTTAGCTGTTCTATGCTTTGATCAGGAATTGACAGAATTGAGAAGCTGTCAGGCTGAGAGTGTGGGGAAAAAATGGGAAAACGTAACATGAGAGAAATTCTAATTCTCTGTGTGCCTAGCGAGGCAGGCAGGAGTGGGTTTGGGTGTAAACATCAGTGCAGTAGGGAATTAAAAAAAAAAAAAACCCCAAAAAACCCAGAACTATATTTAGTGATTGTAATTATACCGTGAGTGAATGGTTGAGATGAATCAGAAATGTCATAACTTTATAGTGATAGCCTTCAAGGAGTTGCTCAACAGAGTGGGAATAGCTACGCTGAGTCTCAGCTCTCCTTGCCGTCTGTGCTGTCTGGACTCGAGGTGTGAGTTCAGGTCAACTGTAGACATTTTGAATAGAAACCTTTTTGGACCTTTGCTACCCAGTAGGACAGATGCAAGAAAGCACCAACTCATAGGTTGGAGCCCCTGCTGTGTATCCTACGTGACCTTGAAGTACCACGTTGTTGCCAGCAATCGGTAGGTGAGTTGACCACGAGGTCCTTTCTGAGGTGAGCTGAGGCAGCCCTTACAGAGCTGCTCTGGCACCTACGGCTGAGCTGCAGGTGATCCTCCGGTGGATGCTGTGGACGTATGTAGTGCAGGACTGGGAAGACGCCCAATTTTTTGCTTGCTTGCTGGCATCTACTTCTAGGGACAGAAGGGAAAGCCAGCGTTTAGTTTCTTCATTTCCAAACCATCAGCACAGTGGTTGCTTAAGTATCAGGAGTAATGCTGTTCGTTCACAGCAGGAAAAAGACTTCTTTGGGCTTGCTGTAATTACCTGGACAGTGAACTGTACCCACGTTAAAGTGGAAATCTGTTTGAAACGTCTGTCTCCACTTAGGCAGTGTTTGTGTGTGGACGCACAGGGGAAGAATGTACTTGCAAGTTTGTTGGCGTGGTAATGGGATGTTTATGCATTGCTCCAGAGCTTGCAGATACCGTTTTGTTCCATTTCCTAAACAGAGGGGTTGTTGGTTGGAATTTAATAACATTTTTGTGTTAGGAGAATACCACTGAGTTAATTAAATCATTGTGGGATGAGTTTCAATTCTCTGTTCTCTTGATTTATAGTCTCCTTATTGCTATCAAATTCTTATTGTATTATTCTTTCTTCTAATAGGAGTCAAGAATTACTGTACTAAAAAATGATTTTGTTTAATTAATGTAAGTACCTTAAATCTTTTGCTTCAGCCTGGCTGTAATCTGAACATCATTTACAAAACTTACATAAAAGCAAGTTTAATCTGGACTCGTTAAAAGGCAAGCCACCACCAGTTCATAAAAGTAACATGTCGTGTTCCTCCATTGGCATTAGGATTGTTTGTTCCCTCCGGTGGTAGACCCTGCTGCTCTCATGTCAGGGTTACCGGAGCCGGTTTCTCCTGCTGCATTTCAGGAAGCAACAGAGTTGGAAATACCTTCATTATAGGATGAAGCCTACATGTTTGGGTTTTCTCCTGCTGCTGAGGGGGCAATGAATAGCACTCAAAAGCAAAACAGCTTGACTATCAGCTGGAAGTTTGGATGTGAAAGGGGGAAAGGGGTGAAAGTGGGAGAGACCTTTAAAAGCTGCTTTTGTTTCTCACCAAACAGATGCCACTTTAAAGCACCCAGATCTTTCCAGCCACCCCTATTATCCGCTTAGATCTCTTGTCTGGCCAGAGTGAGGAACTGCTCTGCTTTTTGGGAATATTTATACATGGAATGTACCCATTCTCAATGGAGTCTGCTTTACCCCGCACACACCTAGCGTCAACGGTGTGCACCGCCCATCCAGACATCTAGGAACATCATCCCCACCCACGCCTCGCGCTTGCCAAATGGCCCCACGCCGTTGCAGGAGGCATCAGGCTCGCTGAAGCATGCTCGAAAGCCATAGAGGGCCTGAGCGTGAGGAAACAGCTTCAAGTGCTGGGAATAATGTCTGTGCCCTGCAGCCATGGGGGAAGGTTGGCTGCCTTACCGTATGGTGACCTTGCACGTGTTCTTCCTCTTGCCTTTTAGGTTCACCTTTAAAAATCATGTTTCCACACTATCCTTGCCAGAATAGGTAATGAGAGTAGGAACAAACTACCCCTAAGGAAAAAATATTGCTTTAAAAAAAAAAAACATCAACAAATGAGCAAATGAGGTGCAAAATATTACAGAAAAGAATATTCTACATTAAATAACAGCATGCCGATAGTAAAACACCAGGATTTAATTTTACAGACAATTTGCCCTTGGGCTTCTGTGAGTCATTTTTGAGCTTGTCCTTGCCTGCAAACTGTTAAGAGCAGCTAATTACTATGAAGTAACTTGCTTGTCATACTTTTGCTGGTCACGCTTATTTTCCCTATTGGTTACTAAAATCCACTGAAAGCAAGCCAACCACAGTATTTCCAGACCTTATAAATAGCTTTACAGATGTTTGCAGCAATTCCCGTTCCCCAAGTACTCAGTTATGTAGAACAAACTATAGACTGAGTCTGTGCTGAACAATGGGTATCAGGTACACAGTTTTAGCATTGAAAAATACCTGCCGTGCTTCAGATTAAGAATGTTCTTTACTGAGTTATCTCAAACTCCAGAATAGTGTTGTTTTTAAGTATTTCAAGAGTGTGTGTGTGTATATATGAATATATATATGAGAAGATGAAAAGATTGCTTGCAGTACTGTCACACACCTTGTAATTGATTTATGGACCAGCTTGAAAAGAAGCAGACATTAAATATATTAAGATCATCCTCCTCTTCATTAGGCAAAGAATTGAAAGCTAGTGTCACAGGTATAGCAACGTCTGATCATACAAATAAAACCTTGTATTTGATATTCTCAAAGTGTTTTTCTGTGTTATATGCTGGTTTGTTCTATGGATTTTTTTTTCATGGCTAACCTTTGAACTTTTTTCTTTAACAAACTATCTAGCTTGGCAAAGCTTTGTAAAGCTTGTCCAAGTGAGGCTGAGCCTTGCCTCCTGTGTTACAGCCTTGTCAAATGAGCATCCTCTGATAGGTAGACTCAAATGATGTCCAGCTGAAAAATGTCCTTGCTATGCTTGAAACTAATGTCCTTCCACTTGTAGCATTTAGAAGGTCCTAAATATATTTGAGAACCTGCTATTAATTTCCTGTTTTGTCTGCTTCACAAGAGGCGCCGAGGCTGGGTTTTACTCCTGAACGTGGATCCAGTCAATGTTTTAAATGCTATGTGGTGAAAGTTTTGTTTATGCTTTTTGTTTATATTTGAGCATACTTATCCATCATGATTTGCATCCCAGTCTCTTAGTGCTTTTGGTTGGGTTTTTTTGGGGTGGTCTTTTTCTTTTTTTTTCTTCTGACTGCACAGATGAAAAAGGTAATCCAGATCCTAAATCTTCCATCGTCTGCAGACAGAGGCTGTCATTCCAAGGGGAGCAGAGCACTCATCAGCTGGGGGGGCAGGAGAGCATCACATTCACCAGGGATAGAGAATGTAGATTTCTAACCATTTGTACAGTGTGACACGTTTCTTAGTATTTTCTAGGATATTAATAAGAAGGGAAAATCAGGAGGCAGCCAGCTATATTTGTGCAAATGTACCTTCAGTGTAATTTCCCTTTGCTCTCAGTGAACATTTAGTTCTGCGTTACACTGCGTGCAAGTTACAAATGAGCATTTGCTTACAGGCTAATTAAGCATAGCTTAGAGCACTACTTAATTGCAATACTTCAGGCAATACAGAGGAACTTGAAGCTGATCTAGCTAACAAGAAATTAACTTAGTGCTCTGCCTGAGGTTGTGCTAGCTAACTGCTGTGTCTGTAAAGTTTCATTACCGCTTGGCCTCTCTTATGTGCATGGAATAGCACTTGGGCAATCTCCAGAAGTCACTTTTTATCTAGGAGAAACCTTTAGGATTTAAAATACAGCAGGAAATTCTGCAAGAAGTGAGACAGGAGGAGGGCATGATGGAGTATTTCAGTGGGTAGGGAAATTGCTTGTGCCGCAGGTGCTGGCTTTGAGTGTCTCTAGCAGTTCATCCATCGAACAGATGTCCAAATGGGTCTAAGTTGAAAGACTCTGCTATGTTGATGTATAACCATTAAAATGAATGAGCTGAATGAACCTTATAGAAAGCTTTCTATATGTTACTTTCATCCCTTAAATAAATAAATAATCTAGTAGTTCTGAAGATGACGAAATAAATTTTACAGCACTGTAAACATGCTCACATCGATTTCTTCTCTTTGCCTCTTTCTCAAGCCTTCTCTAACATGCAGCTGTAAAAACTGTGGTGGTTAACTGATTCCTGTCTAGTAAAATGGTTGAGGATTATGTGCGTGCAAATGGCTTGTTTTTCCCCTAAGCCAGAGCCTTACAAGTGCTAATTGCCCTACATTCAAATAGCAGCTATTAAGGAAGGGGAGACCCTAATAAAATTCCAGCAAAAATAATATAATGAAATGTTTATAGTGCCAGATGTATGCACAGTGACTGCATTCCTTTATGAGTTTGCAGCAACCTCTGCTTTCTACATAACTGATTTCATCTCTACTACAATTGCATCTTTTCAGAACGTACATCTGCAAAGTATCTGGAGATGCAACTTAAAGGCAATATCTGAGTATGAGTACTGATGGAGTGTAGAGGAATTAGTTGCTTTTTTTGGACTGCTTCATTACTCTCTTTTAAAATCTGTAAATGTAGGGAAGTAGAAACTAAATTTTTTTCTCTTAAATTGTGTGACAGTTTAAATGGAATTTCAAACCAGTAAAGGCTCACTGAGTTCAAGAAATACATTAGAAATATTTGAAGAGAAAATATTTGAAGTCTAAGTTGGTGGTAGCTCAGATTGCCTGGCTTAGACTTGAGTGTCAGTGCTGAACTCTGACCCTGATATAAAAGGACTTCTTCCATTATTTGTGTACAAAACCACTTCTGTTGGCGCAAAACTTTCACAAGGCCAGTTTTGCTGCAGTGACTTAGCAGATCTTTTGAAAGGTTGTTGAAGAGTCTTCCTTTTTGATGCTGAGTGATCCTCCTTTTTCACTACAACCATAATAAAGTATTTTGGGAAGGACATATTTGACTTTGCGTAACATGGTTGCAAGTTAGGTTTGTATGCTGCAGCTGAACTACCACTCTCTGGAATTAAGTACCTGTATCGATTGCACACTGAACTATAAAAATGTGTGCGTTCATGCAAGACAAACTCAGAGGTCTTTACCTACAACAGACAAGCGGTAGGAATGGCCATGCTTTTCATATTATTTGCTATGCAGTGACATTTTTTTTGCTGCTGGAAAGTGGCATGTAGACTAATGAACATATCCAGCATAGTCGTTTTTCCCGGCTATAGGCAGCCCTTTCTCGAATCTCAGCTTGCAAGAAGTGGAGGTGAAAATCTTTAACGTTGGAGGAGGATACTGGGTTTTCTCACTGAAGATAATCTTTACCTTTTTGTGTCTGACTTAATATCGTGAATGTTCGTATCAGTGGTTGGCTCAAAGTCAATGTACAAGTCACACATAAGCTCTGACACAGAGTTGGGTTTAATCAGCCTTAGGTTATCAGATCCCAGCTCTCAGATTCATTTGAGGTAGACATGATAGTCCCAATCTTTTACTGACCTTCTGCTCAAAGACCTCTTCAGGTAGCTGCTTGCTTCGTGTTAAAAACAACTTAATAACAGCAAATGCTATTTTGGGAAGGTGCTGCATTCCACATTTTGCTTGATTAGTCTCATGTCTGACCAAGGGACTTTTGCATGTGCTCCACTCCTCCCCACCCAAAGTTACGTTGCTCTGTGCAGGGACAACAATTTCTTTACAGAATTTATCTGTTTGCCTTTAAGTTTATTCTGTAGTAAAACTGAAACAAAACTTTCTAACAGATACTACTACTGAGCAAATCTTAGGTAACACTTTTTTTTACATATAAAGATAAAGAGACCAGGGAACGTAATATTAGGCAACCACTTAACGGTAGTTTTTCACAGTGTCAAGAAATATGATCACCTTTAAATAGCCCTTCGGTGGGAATGATTTCTGTGAACTATGGTTATATAAAAATTAAATCTCTCATTTGGGTTGCTTGTCTGGGTATCTCTGGTCAGTGGTGAATTAGAGTACCTTTTGAAGGACATTCATGCCCCTTTAGTGTAGCGAGACTGTAGAAGGTGATAAATTGCGCTGAAGTGCCTCTTTACATTAGCTACAGTGGGGACGTGAATCCTTAGTGACGACTAGGTGTGCTTAGATTGAGGTGGCTAGTAACAGCGGAAATGACTACCACCTCTGTGCAGTTTGGGTGGAATACCAAAAAACCTTAAACTAGGCAGTGATGTGTGGTGGAGAATATCCTTATATCCTTTCCCTCCCCTAAGTTACCAAACTGTTTTATTAGGACCGAATCTGGCCTCGTTTCTAAATGGGAAGTTTTTGTTGACCATTCACCTGAATGGCCAACCTCCTCATCAGTTACTCCCCCTGGCAGAAACAGCAGAGTTTGTTTATCTGAAGAGATGCTGGCAGCTGCAGGGCTGATTTTTTTTTTTTCCATCATCTGTTAAGTGCCTGTGAAAAATGATCAGTTTCTAACCACGTTCTTGTTGTGCAAATTAAAGTCAGTGCTCTTCCCCACATCTCCTTAGTGTTTCAACTTCGGTAGGCAGTGTTCAGACATGTGAGGTGGCCATTTTCAACAGATGTACGTATATAAGATTTGGGGAGGGAATACGGATTTTCATGGGCAGATACTTTTAGCCATTAGTACTTGATACACGATAGCAATGCCAGTTCTTGTGAACTTCTTTTTTTTTTTTTTTTTAAGGG
>WAAD01016682.1:228131-242298 GCA_013389945.1 Fregata magnificens
AGTAAGCCTATAAGGGAGAGTAATAGCAGGAGTTTCTAAGGTAGAGGGTTGTGGAATTGGACCACCATTTCGGAAAGTAAATGACTTCTGATTTGCCTGCTGATTTTGTAGTAGGGAAAGCTACCCTCAGCTCTTGTTTTGAGTAGAAAACCAAATGCAACAAACATAAGTTGGTTTGTGAAGAAAGGAGGGTTAATTCCCCAAATTATTAGTCTTCGCAATGGACTATCAAAATCCTTAGGACGTCTCTGACGTTTTAGCGAGAAAAGCTGAATTTGTCATCTCAAGGTGGTTTCCATGTTGAACCCCAGAATGAAACTACCTGGTGATTTATCTAAATCAGTCTGTACACATGGAAAATAATGGTCTTCACAGAGAAGGTTAAGCCGCTAGGCTTAACACGGCACTGTCCGTGGAAGGGCAACTATGTTATATGGCATCTAGAACAGGATGAACCTTTTCAATTATTCTTTAAACAGAGTTTTCATGGTATGGCTTGAGTAAGTTAATGCACTAGCTATTTTGTTATGTTTTAAAAAGTGAAATTCATAGAGTGTATAAGTTGGCAAAGCCTCAGCTGATGTGAGCCAAGCAAACTTGGGTTGTTTTCTGTACAGCTGGGTGCACTGAAAGAAGAACCTGCAGAACGCTGGCAACAAACCCACAAACCCACTTATTTCTTACAAGTTACACTTCGAGTCTGATCAGTGTCTGTTATGTTGAAGGGTGTATGAGCAACAGTTGAACTGAAAATAGTTTCAGCACAGAGTATTTTTTGGTTAATACCCTGCAGCTAGCCAAATTTTTTACTTTTGCCATGTGTAATCTTGTGCAACAGGATGGGGGAGTTGTGGAAGAAGCAAATGTTGTGACACTTTTCTGCAGTGTACAAAAGGCAAGATAGATTTTTCTCCAGTAAGAAACCTTATGGTGGTTATGCTAAACGACCATCCGAAGACACAACCTTCTTAAACTGGAAAAGGCAATCAAGTTTTTCCCATGTGTAGAATTATCTCTACGTGAATGGTTAAAGAGTGACATTTGCTGAAGGCAGCAGATTTGTGTTGGACACAGTGTTAGAAATGCAGTAATAGTTATTAATAGCTAATAATTATTAATTATTGCCAATTATGATTATTAATGCAATAGGTTTTTAATAGACACTTTTCACTTCAAAATAAATTAGTTTTGATGTGTACAACTATGTATTTAACCCAAGAAGTTCTACATGGTGGTTGAACGGAAGAAGTAGGTGTTGTAATTTGGAATCTATAGAATGAAATTTGAATGTATATTACTAGTTTACATAAATGGAAGACTGCAATAAGTGTGTATATAGTCTAAAGGAAGCAGATCTTAGTATTCAGATTCATACCAAAGCCAAGCTAGTGTTTGGGGGTCGGGAGAAGGAAGAACGCTGTTTACATTCATATATATTTATTTATAAAGTTTTGTCTAGAAGAGACTATTAAATTATTATGTTGCCCAGGATCCTAAACTGAGATGTTTACATATCTTCTGTTATATGTTGATCTAAGTTGTACTTTTGCCCTTTAAGCCTAGCATTCTAAAAGTTCTTATATAGCTGGGTCTGTTTGCCAAGTGCACAACATTTTTTAAAATGTTTTATTTTGGATGGGAATGGAATTAACTCACTCATGGAAATAGAAGCTTCAGAATAAGAAAGATGCCCAAAGGTTGATCTACCTTCTGCCAGTCAATCTGGAAAAAAAAATGAGCTTGTGAAAAGGCAAAATAAACCTGACATCAGTGCCTTTACATTCTCTTTCAGTTTCCCTGTGGTTCAGTTTAAGGAGGTTTCAATGACCTAGATTTTTCTCAGCATAATTCTTAAAGAAGATCCATGATGTAAATACAGAACCATCAAAATCCTTTAAAAAACTTTTCATTTGTGCTAGGGTGGAAGTAAAGTTACTAGTGTCTTCGTGTGGTGGATTTCTTTAACTTATTGCCAACAATTTAGGGAGGGGGGGAAGGGGAAGAAGGGAGCACGCTTGAAGGTAATGACTGTTATGTGTTATCTATAATATATAAAAATACAGAGTCAACTCCCTTGTCATTGCCTTTCTGAGTCTTGGAAATGGTTGATGTTGCCACGATCAGCTACAGTAGTAAGGCCACTGTTAAAAGATTTCCCATTTAATACCATGCAGAATTGGTTTCTAGGGAGTGTCTGTTGTCTTAAAGAAAAGATTCGCCCAATATTTGATCTTTTCCTCTGGGGATCTTTTTCATATTCATTTGCCTACGCTAAACAAAGAAAGTAGGCATGTGAGCTATTTGAATATAAATGTCTTTCTGATATAGCTAATTATTTTAAATGTTTAATGGCAGTCTCATGAAAATTGTTGTAAAAACTTTTCAATTAGAGAGAAGGCTCGTTGACTGCATTTGTGCGAGATGTTTAATTGGGTGGACAATGCAGAATAAATACATTTGGAAATTATATCAGACTATCTACTTTTAGGGGGATGCCTATAGGGAGGAGAAAGCTTTGCTTCCAATCAACTTCAAAGATAAGATGGCTTAATTGGAAGCTGACTGTGCCTTGACAGCTTCAGAGCAGCAGTGACTTCCATGTAAAATAATCTGAAGCAGATGCTGAATGAAGAAGTAGCATTTTCTTTCATGCAAGCTTTGGCATCAGATCTCTAGCATTATGTTATCTAGTTCTATATCAGGAAGCATTTTTTTATTGTGACATTGGTTTCAGCACACTGCCTCATCTTTAGACTTACACAGTTAAGATCATCAGCCGTTGATAAATGGACTTTAAGTGTTTCTGAAACACTTAAAGGCGACTTTGAACCACTGTAGCACGGCTTGGGAAAATACTGATGAAAGGTCCTAGGAAAAGACCCATTTAGGGTTCCTAAACTATGATCAAACTTCACTAGATTTCTTACGCTTTTAGTTAATATCATGGTATTTATGTAACTGCGCTATTTGTGTAAGAGATCACAGGCTAGAGAAACGGGCTGCCAGAAACCTCGTGAAGTTCAACAAGGGCAAGTGCAAAGTCCTGCACCCGGGGAGGAACAAACCCAGGCACCGGTACCTGCTGGGGGCCACCCAGCTGGAAAGCAGCTTGGCAGAAAAAGATCTGGGGGTCCTGGTGGACACCAAGTTGAACCTGAACCAGCAGTATGCCCATGCTGCAAAGAAGGCTGATGATATCCTGGGCTGCCCTAGGCAAAGCATTGCTAGCAGGTCGAGGGAGGTGATCCTTCCCTTTTATTCAGCACTGGTGAGGCCACACGTGGAGTACTGGGTCCAGTTCTGGGCTCCCCAGTGCAGGAGAGACCTGGACATACTGGGGAGCATCCAGCGAAGGGCCCCAGAGATTACTGAAGGACTGGAGCATCTCTCCTGTAAGGAAAGGCTGAGAGAGCTGGGAGTGTTCAGCCTAGAGAAGAGAAAGCTCAGGGGCATCTTATGAATGCATATAAGTACCTGAAAGGAGGATGCAAAGAGGACAGAGCCAGGCTCTTTTCAGTCGTGCCCAGTGGCAGGACAAGAGGCAACGGGCACCAACCGAAACGTAGGAGGTTCCCCCTGAACATCAGGCAACACTCTTAACTGTGAGGGTGACTGAGCACTGGCACAGGTTGCTCAGAGAGGTTGTGAAATCTCCATCCTTGGAGATATTCCGAAGGTGTCTGGATGTGGTCCTGGGCAACAGGCTCTAGGTGGCCCTGCTTGAGCAACAGGAGTGGGCCAGATGACCTCCAGAGGTCCCTTCCACCCTCAACCCTTCTGTGATCCTGTGATTGTTCTTAAACTTCTATAATGCAAAAAAAAAAAAAAAAAAAAAAAAAAAGGCTAAAAGCATGATGATTTTGAAATATATCATCTCTGTGTTATGTCTTTAATGTTAAGTTTGGAATTATGAGGCTAAAGGTCACCGTTAATTAATTTATAACTATTGAGTTTCTAAGAAGAATAATCTTTTTACTTGCCTAGTGTGTGCCAGCATTATCAACATAATCCACTTGAACATCTTGTAAAAATTCTGTTAAAATTTACTTCATGGGGGGATTTCTGTATTGAATGTTTGAATCTTATTTGACCATCAACAGTACTGAAATTAAGCAACGGCAATCAAAGTATACCTAAATATCTGTTCTACTTCATACATCAGCAAAAATAGAGAGGAGCCAGTAGTCTGATTTATAAATGCTGAGAACCTGGACCAGAGCACTTAGAAGATGATCGGTTCTCATGGGAAATCCTCAGCCTTACAGGCACTAAAAATGAAATCACTCAAATGCTTATTCAACTAATCATAAGGGATAGTACAGCTTTAGAATGAAAGATTACCAGTTGGCAAAAAAGATGATGGAAAACATTTAAGGGCTGTAAAAAGAGGCTTATATGATTCAGCGAAGCTTTGCACTGAAATCCGTTTGATAAGTGGCAGTGGAGTACTGAAAATTATGTACCCACAAAGGTGAAAGCCTAGTCTAGGAGTATCGCTGGAGGGGAGAGGGTGTATTGATGTCAAGGTGAGAGGAGCTGCTTTCGAACAGGTAGCTGCGTTGGTCAGCAATACAAAGCAGCGCTCGCGTCTCCGTGGTGTGGCCTGCGATGGGAGACGCAGAGAGCTGACATGTTAGTTTTCAGGGATGGGCTAAGGAGAGGAGTTGCAAGAGAGGAAGGATGGAGCAGCGTGTGATACTTCAAATTAGGCTGCTGAGGCCAGCGTGGAGAACGTGAGAGAGGAGAGGAGAGGTTGTTACTGTTCAGAGACAGCTGCGTGGCCACGGGTCCTTTAAAGCAAGTTGCGTGCGTGTCTGCTGAACATCTTACTCGTAGCTTTAGCAAAGTAACCTTTTAAGAAGTTGGAATGAAGGCTGCAGACTTCCAGCTGAATAATGCCGCCTATAATGAGCTAACTACTTCGCTTTTGAGCCACTGCTGCTCCAGGAATTAGTGCTTGGAAACCTCAGTACACCTAGATGATAGGGGAGAGCTTCTAGAGGATATTGTTGTGAGTAAGATTGTATAGAGGACCATTTAGTTGCCTTTGTTTCTCAGCTTTTGGTAAAAACTAGTTGAATCCTTTCAGTTCCTAATAGGCTGTGTTCAGATACTAAGCTCGCTGTTTCTATAATGTCATGTATTGCTTGTTCGGCATCTTTTTAATTAGTGACATTTTATTTAGTCCAAATTAAATATGCCAGATGTAGCTGATTTAGTGGCTAACAATGATGAGTGAGGGGAGGGAGGGAGAGCTAACATTATATAGCCGTCTGTTCTCAGGGAAGTTGGTTGGTTGGTTGGGTTTTTTTTTTTTTTTTTTTTTTTATTTCTAGTTCCACAAGAGAAGTTGGAGTGGTAACCATGGCAGCAGGGAATTTGTCCCTGTAAGCTAAGCAAAGGGTTGGGTTGTGTGGGGTTTTTGTGTGTGTGTGTGTGTGTGTGTTTGTTTGCGGTGCCCCTACTAGGAGGAAGGGGTGTGCAAAATGGTCTCGAGCAAGCCCTGGAGAGGGAACTCGGAAATAGATAAGTTAGAGGCACTTGCCATGGAGTTAAAACTCGTGAGTTGGTCCTGCCATGGCACACACGGATGGATGGGTGCAGCAGTGAAGCAGAGCAGTGAGAGATGTGAAAAATTTCTTGGTAACTTGGATCTCTACACTAGGTGTTTTTGGGTGGGGTGGTTAGACACTGTATGCTAATAAATCTCTTGTATGGTTGTGTTTGGGTTTTTGCCAATATTTCTCTCACTTTTTTTCCACTGAAAATGAATAAGTCTTAGCAGGTTGAGAAGGGAATGAGATTTGCATGGAGATAGCTGCATTCAAGAGAGAATATCCAGCTTAGTCATGGTGCCGTAATGCCAGATTTTGCATCAGCCCTGGAAACTTTTGATGTATCATTCTTGAATTTGGGGAAAACCATTGTTTTCCTCCGATATCTAAATGTACGAAAAATTAAACAGCAGAGCAGTTTTATGGAGCAGTTTCCCATTAAAGCAGTTGCTGAAAATGAGAATTATACATGCTTTGGGGAGGGGGTAACGTCAGCCCTCTTCGCCCATTGACATAACTTTTCCTGGGCTAAGATCTGCAGGGGGTTAATTCTGGCCACACAATCGATGCTTACACAGTTGTGCAGAAATACTCCCCCAATGCAAGCAGCTCTGTTAAAAGCATTTATTGTGTGCATGTGACAAACTGACCCATAAAACATCCTGAACGTTGCAGGCAGCAACAATTAGCTGATACTCGCTGCTTGAAATCACCGGCTTCCAGAGCCGGTAGCTTGGGAGACGGGAAGTTAAGCAATATTGCTGAATACTGTACAGCGAGGAGGCAGCTGACGGCCGGGCATTAGGGATGCTTTGCCATGCTGCTGTAGTTAAGCCTGTCACCCACTCGCTATAAAGCACCCCTCTTTTATTGTCAGGGTGGTATGACCTCAGCCCTATTGGGGAAAACCTGTTGTGGGTTGTGACTGATGCTGTCGGAGTGCAGGAAATTTATATTTCCAAGGTGTGCTTGAGCTTTTGGGATTTTCAGCACATGGAGGCCGTTAGGCTGTGAGTTTCATAGTGTATTTATACTTTGGGTTCCCATTGTTAAATGGTCGTCATTCCTTGAGTGCCTGAAGGTTATAGCCAGTCTTCGTTAGGAGTCTTTCTCCATGTTTTGCCTTTTTTTTTTCCGTTAGCTTCAATTGCCTTTTTCACTGCTGTAAGTTGCTCTCATCCTCATATTTTCACACTTTGGTTGGTTGTAGCCCTGTATGTGTCTCCGTGGGATATACCATACTTGATTCTTCTCTGATCACGCTACACATACTAAGTTCATGTAGTTTTTCTTAAAAAGTTTCATTTTTTTGTTTTGGTTTCCAGCTTCCCCCTCTCTCCCAGCAGCTTTGGTGTAACTGCCTGGTCTGGGATGTCAGTGTTGGTTCATTGGAATATGGAGGGGAATAAAGGGACTCTTGTAAAGACAGATAATTGATTTTACTTTTTTTTTTTTAAATGTAGTGCACCTCTATGTGTCGTGAAAACTCTTTTTATCCTGCTGTTGTCAATTCTGGCAAGACTTGACAGATCTAGGAGCTGGGGCTTCAGCTAAGAACTTGTTTTCATCAGTTTTTTAAAATTTATTTTAGCCTTCAGGGCTGCAGAGAAAACCTTAGGAATTCTGCACTTGCAAGCACCAGGGAACAAACTCACAAGTCCTTAAATCCTTGGCTTTTTCACTCCTTGTGATTACTTTTTTTGGGAGGAGGGAGGCAGAAACAGGAGTGGGAAGAGGGTCTATCTTTGTCTTCCGCTGTATTGCATTCTAAGTTCGTAATTTCTGTCCAGCTCTGCATCTTATGCTTGCTTAGATTCGTTTGCTACCACACTAGGTAAATTGGATTGCAGTTGTTCAAGACAAATTTCATAACTGCCAGTTCTTAAAATAATGTGTTTGTTTTGTCATGTCTGGACATTCCAAATATAGCTTATTTGGCATCATCCCTGATTGTTGGGCTGCTGTTGTTTTATTTTATTTCTGTTATTATATCAACCACAGTCAAAATCCCAAGGTCCCATTGTATCAGATAAGAGACAGTCACTGCCCCAAAGGTTTTCCTACACATTAAAAATGCACATATTTTCAAATACTACTCCTCAGTTTCCAAAGATGTCTTCAAAAGTGGCCTCTGATCTCTTTTCTAATAATACATGGCTGGACCGGTGAATGCAAATAGAGGGTTGGAGCCAAGTCTACCTCTATATACAACCCTTAATGGTGTTCCTGTTCTCTGCTCTGCAACCTCTCTGCTCCTTTACCCTCAGAAAAGTGTGCAAGGGAGGAAGGGGAATTTTGTGGACTGCCCATGTAGAAGTTGTACTTGGATGATAGCAAATCAAAGTGAGAAGCCGATTGTACGTTGCCGGAGCCTATGCTGAAATGGCTTTCTGGCTCATAGGGTGCCCTGGGCACTCAGAAGGCAAGTGCCTCAGCTGCAGTCGTCACAGTGTCCTACTGGGAAAGAAGGAGCCATCCAAGTCTTCGGGGCCAGCACCATTTTTCTAAATCCTATGGGAAGCTGCTCCCTGGAGCCTTGTTGCGCTGTCTGCCAAGCTTCAAATTAATGTGGTTCTTGTGGTTGAAAGCCTGTGCAGCAAGGAAGATGTGGTAATAATTCCTTTTCTACAGAGTAATTTATAATGGCAAAACAATTTAAAATACTGAGTAACTAGCTTGGTTACTTCAGAATTTTAATCAAGAAATTATTATGGTTTTTCTTTGTATTACCCTTTCTAGGATTGTTAGGGACTTAAATTGTATTTGCAAGAACTTTTCTACTAAACCTTTCTCTTGGAGCAAATTCAGACGATAAGTAATGCATTCTGTAAGCACAGCTGAGGAAGATTGCAAACTATCTAGGGATAAATTGCACAATAAAATGTATGAAAGATAAAGGTTAATGCCAGCAACATCACTTAATGTCTTTCATTACATAATCAAAGGAGTGTAACAGTGCCTGTAACTATCTTTTTTTTTCTGTACATACAGGATCTCGAAACTAGAAAGGATTTTTGCATGGAAAGCAATTGCTGTTGGGAGGAGCTGTGTGGAGAGAAGGGAGCTCATTTACAGGCTTATAATAAAAACTAATGGGAAATGGTGGGTGGGGGAGGATGCAGGCGAAGAAGAAAATGTAAGCTGTCAGTCCTGTGACCACAGGAAGAGTCTGGACCCCCAGATTCGGGACTGGGTGAGCTGGCTGTTGCTGGGCTGTCTTCCCACTGGTGTGGACTGGTACTCTGTCAAAACCTATCCAAACTGCTTCCCAAGCTTTCTCTCTTCCAGCCTCCTGCAAATACCCAGAAGCTTCAGCAAAATTCATAAAGGCCTATTGTTACTCTTAAAAGGATTGAAAATTAGTCTTTCTCCTGTCTTTTACCTAAAAATGAGAGGCAAGTGAGGAATCGAGTGGGAAGACATGAAAATGTCAAACAGGTCAAATGATTTATCTGAACATGTGAGTATTAAACCAAAGTGGGAAAGAGTGAAACAGCTTTTGGGGATACTGTCACAAAATCAGTGTGTTGTCTGTATGTAGGTATCTTTCACTTAAAACTGCATTATTCTGCTATTTATTTGTAAAATACGGAAATTACAGGGTAGCAACTTAGGGTTTCCAACCCTTCAGCCTCTAAGTATGTGAGCACATGTTGGAATAAGTCTTTTGTTCATGCAGGCAGTGGTTATGTCTTGAAAATGTGCTCTGTACAGTCTTTTCTTAAAAGTACATTGCACAGTTCACAGCTTTGTATGTAAACAGCTGAGATTTTTGAAGAAGCTTCGATGCAGTTGCTGTACAAGCCTAAGCCTATACAGAGGGCATTAGTACTTTAAGTTTTGAGAAGATAGAAACAGGTAATGAGCATAGACTTCATCCGGTGTCTCCGTAACAAATAGCCATTTTCACACGTCATTTTGAATGAGAGGAGGAAAAGCTTTGGCTTGCTTTTACACTATTTGGGTTTTAAATTTTAATAGTACCCCAAATGTGCTCGTTGTATATGTTCCTTTAAATGTGCTTTGTGTATATGCAACATCACACACTTTGCTTATTTTTTTTAAGCTCAAATGTCAACAATTGCAGTGTGTAATTATGCCAATAGTGTAGAGAGACATGTTTGCTTGATTAGTCACCACGGCCTGAATTCAGCCAATATAGCTTACGGCATCCAGCTGAAGTCCAGAGTCAGGAGCCTGGATTCCCTGTGCAGCTAGCAGAGGCACAAATGCCTTTGTCATGTGCTTTAGATCTTAAGTTACCCCATCTCTAGCTTCAGACGGAATTTAACTCTCTAAAATTACCTGGGGTGAACATGGGCCTGGGTGTTCGTACATGACGGGTTTGGAAGTGCTAACCCTCCAAATAGATACGCTGACTTGAACCCAGCACTAATCCTGCCCTGCCCTTCTGTGCCCCTGCCGCTGTGATTCCCAAAACCTGTCTCACTGGTACGACCCTCGCAGAGTTCATGACTTAAGTGTTGGTGTTTGATGACCACTGAAACATATGATGATACCGTGATTCCCCTTCAAGTCAAGTTATTCCTCTGACTCTGGCAAATGGGTTTCAAATTCAATAGCCCAGCAAAGAGGGACAGAATCAGGGTTTTGTAACATGGCCAACTTAAGACTTTTTTTTTTTTTTAAGATTGCTGTTCTGAACATGAAAGTCAAAGACTAAGATCTTGCTCTTACAACAGTTGTTCTCCTTTGTTGTTCATAAGCTTTTAAATGTGTACCTAAATATAGTATATGCCAGAGGAGAGACTTAATGTTGCTATGAGAACCTTAACCTCAGCATTTCCTAGGGTTTTATGTTTATATGTAGGAAAAAAAAGCAACAATCAAAAAAACTCACAGTTGTTTTTCTTTTATAAGGAAATACTATCTGACGCCTTGTATGTAAGTGACCCAATCTGCAAGGTATTGGTGTTACTGCTGCTGTTTGTCTGAAGGGCTTTTTTCCTTCACGAGCTGTGCAACAGAGGAGGCAGAAAGAGCCATAGGGTTGACCTATATATTTATTTCATTGCAGCACTTGAAATTCCTGTGTCTTATAAAGCTGCCTTAATGCTGCTGGGCAAGTAAGGGGGGACTGGCTGGTGCTCCAGCGTGTAGATGCGGTGGACCGAGTTGCTTGCCTGTCAGGTGTGCACAGAGCATGCTTAGAGGCTTTTCTTTATCAAAGGTTTGCAACTTTAGGAAGCAAAACCTTCCTTTTTTTGTCACCTCTTCAACTAAGCAAATAGCAGTTCAAGGGTAACCTGCATGCAGAGCTTGAGTCTTCAGCAGCTTTGAGTTGACTGATCCTAATTGAAAGCTTCCCCATTCCTCCGGTGACTCTGACTCTGCTCTTGTGAGCCCATGAGCTTTGAGTATAGAAAGCTTTCAGAAAAGAGATCTCATCAAAACAGGGTTCCAGTGAAAACAGCAAGTACCTGCCTGGTACATAAGTGCCGTCTGCAATAAATCGCTCCTTCTGCTTGCACAAGGTACATGCGTTTCAATTCAATTTTCTTTCTATTTGCCTCACTGATGGTACAGTTCTCATGTCTGAACAATGCTGATGAGTGAAATCGGGGGATGAAAGTCAAAACTTGCTGGACTGATTTTCAGTCTGTGCAGCTCTCGGTAATGACTAATCAGTGTATTTTAATGGCTTTCTGTGATGTCTCTGATCTTCATCTCTTATAAAAGGAAACCCTTGAAGAACTAGTGTACTGAAACATTTTCTCTATTAGATTTCAGTCAGAGTGCCTTCTGATAACTGGCACTCTCTTCTTATACTTAGTTTGGAGTCATAATCCAGGATAACAAAGGTTGGTTTGCACTGACATAAATTACACCGTGATCAATTTCAGATTGTAGAATGCAAATTTGGATCCGTTTGATGCTGAAGATTTTCAGTATAATGTTATTTAAAAGCATGAATTTTTATGAAAATTGTATATAGTCATAGATTTTCTTTTGAAGAAGAAGGAAAAAAAATAGCACAAATGGAAAAGTGGAGAAGTAGTAATGTGACCGTGACACAACTGGGGTTTTTTTTTGTCCTCATTCCTAATAACATTTGCGTTACTTGATGCACACAAAATACTGCAGTGAGGTTGAGGAACTGAGGCTGGAAGATGAAACAGCCATGAGGGTACTCAAGATACGCAACCCATTGTATGAAACCACTGAAGTGATGAATATTAATGTTCTTTTAAATTTTTAATTTTTAAGTCTTTCTGTCTTTCAAAAAAGAAAAAAAAAAAAGAAAGCAAGCTTGGGGGAAGAATTCTTCCCAGAACAATGGTGCAGTCTGTTATCTGCTCCTTTGCACTGTAAAGCACTGAATGTTCAGCCAATATAGTGCTCTGGTTGGCTTAGCATTCTTAACCTTAATTTTGAATAGAAGGTGCCTTGTGCTGCTGACGTAATTAGGGCCTTTTGTAAATCACTGTTGCAGGCAGTCTGCTGTTGCATTTCACTGCATTTCTCGGAGGGATGCAGGGCAAAAGTGTAAGAGTAACTTTCTGAACCTCTCTTCAGGCTAAGTGTTTTCATTATTGGAGTATTTTATTCAGAATGAATTCTGCTTCGTTTCCCTTTGTAGATAGTAAGCCTCAAATCAGTTTTGAAAGTGGAACAGTGTTTCTGCTGGAAGAAGTTTGAATAGGGAGCCCTTAATATCTTAGAGTAGGAGATGCTTCCTTGAAAAAAAAGAAGAAAAAAAGGATAGGAAATGTGAGAGGGTTGGATTTGACCAGTTGACTTTAATTTAAAGTCCCCCCTGTGATACAGGAATCTTGTTATCTGCCTCTTTTGTCACGGAAGCTGTCAGAAAGTTTGAGCTGAGGCTTTGTTGTCAAGCTGGTTTCATATTTGTGGTTATACGTCATGCTCTGCAACGTTGTGTGGGGGCATAAAATCCCCTTACCTTTCGCGTAAGCCTCTTGGGGACCGTTGCACTCTTGCCTCCGCAGAGGCATGGGGTTTCATCTCGCTTCTGCCTCTCTCCTGTCCTCTAGTGCAGGGTTCGGCTCAGGCCGTTACATCCCCTCCTGATGCAGTCTTTCACATCTGTGATGTCAGTGGTGGTACACGGCCTTGCGCTGTCCTTGATAGCAAACACAGCACTATTCATACTCAGTGAAGTTAACTCGCTCATTTCTGCATGCACGCCGTCCACCCACTGAACCCTCGTCCCTGGGCTTTAGGGGCGTCATTGAAAACCCCCACTGCTGACCGTCCCTGCGAATGAATGTACCCACGTTTGTAACGTAGCTCCGATCGTCACCGTGGTGTGGGAATAGCGGGGCGCTGCCCGCGGGGCCTGACTCACGGGAGGAAAGACGTGGCGTTACAGCAGAGTCACACACCAAAGAACAGCCCAATGTCGGGCACCCTGTACCTGCTTTGAGATGCTGTGGTACTTCTGGATAGCTGGCATCGGCTCAAACTCTGGGCACGGCAGGGGAGCGTGGGACACATAGTCGTGACCCCTTTGCTTCGTACTGAGGGGGCACGGCATGAATGACCATAAAAGACAGCCGCAGCCTTCTTCCAGTGGCCATACTCCATTAAGTCCTTCTGCACTTGGGAGCTGGGAAAAGTGTGGTGGTTGTCTTACAGCTCTCTCCAGCTGCAAGGACTTGAGAGGCGCCCTCAGCAGAACAGCTTTCCCTCTCTCCTGGGACTTGGCAGTGACAAGGATCAGGTGCAGCCTGTCCTACATTGCTGCCTCCTTCCCAGCAGGGAAGGAAAAGAGGGGGTTTTGTGCTTCAGGTGTTGCAAAAGTGGCGATTCCTCTGGCACATTGCCTGTACAGGCTCCCCTGTGAAGGCTGAGGCAGAGAGCGCAGGGCTGTGCTTCTGAATGACTAATGAATGAATGAATGATGTCACCAGGTTGGTTCCTGAGGCAGGAAATCCATCCAAAATAGTTTAGTTTCAATACAGAAAGCGGAGTCATGCGCACCGAGTAAGCCGAAAGTAGAAGGGAATTCTTTCACCACCACCTTTTCGGTTGTGTCACTCCTTTCCAAGCTATTGCGATAAAAAGTAGTTTTAAAAAAAATGCAAGTGGGTATTAGTCTTTCCCCTTCCCCCACTAAAAACAAATAAGCCAGCAACTTTCTGTCTTGGCTTGTCAGCGTGCTTGCACGTCCAGAGAGGGAGGGCGAGAGCTGCGCTGCCCCGTTGCGAAGCCGTGTAACTTCTGCTGGGTATCTCGGGCGTTCACTCGCGTCCCGCTGTGCCACAAGCGCCCTGCGCGGTGCCGGAGCGGGCTGCTGCTGGTGCCTGGGCGCTCAGCTCGCCCTGCGCTGCTTTACTGTAAAATGGGTGCTAATTACAGAAAATAGACTTGCCCGCAGGACAAAAAACGGAGGCACACCCCACCCCCCACTCAACAAATTTCTGTGCGTGTGAGGATGCCTCTGACTCGGCTAAGTGTTGGCAGGAGTGGGAGTGCAGCCGTAAGGTCGTACAGCATGCGTGCCTTGCCCAGAGCTACAGCAACCAGGATTCCCCCCTGCTCTGCTCTGCTCTGCTCTGCTCTGCTCTGCTCTCCTCTCCTCTCCTCTCCTCTCCTCTCCTCTCCTCTCCTCCCCTCCAGAGCCTACT
>WAAD01016682.1:242497-253261 GCA_013389945.1 Fregata magnificens
GTGCCTCCGCCGCCGGGGTTTCGGCTCCCCCCCGCCTTGGAACTCCGGGGCTGCCGGAGGGGTCTCAAAACGCCCGTGGGTGGTCATGAAAACGAATTTCCTTTGTAATTTCTTTTTTTTTGGGGGGGTGGGGGGGGCGGGAATAATTTGGAAGTCTGATAGTGTGTGGGAAATGATTACATCAGTCGGAGGGAGGGCTAGGATTGGTCTACACAGTGTGGTTTGATTCACTACCGCAAAGGTTGCGTGTAACCCTTTGAGTGGAGCTCTGGCAGAGTTGTTTCCCTCCCCAGAAACAGTCCCCATAGCAGGGGCTACGTGACAGGTACGGTACCGCCGTCCGCTGACACCGCCGGCTCCCCGGGCGCCCAGCTGTAGGCTACAAAGGGTCGGCGGAGGCAGAGGACAAACTCTCTCTCAAGAGGCAATCTCTATTTAAAATGCCATCTTGTTCTTCCGACTGCTGCCTTTTACATGCCGTTGAGGTAAGATTTTCCCTATCAAATTACCCTCCAGGTTTTTCTTAGATTCACCTTCTCTTGCTAGGGTGCGGAGCGTTTTAAACGCGGAGTTGATTCAAATCTCGGACCTGCACGTTTGCCCGGAGAAATAATTTTGCAGCAAGTGTCTCTCGCTTGAGCAGAACAATGCAAAGAGGGAAGCATCTGTCTTATTCAGGAGGTGGGGAGAAGGTTCCTGACTCGTTCTCTCATCTCCATTAATATTTAGGATGTGCAGCGTATGTACGTTTGGTTTCAAACTACTTTCAAGCTAGGATCAAAAGAGAAGTCGGGGCAGGGAGAGAAATGTGTGGACTGTGCTAGCTAATTGATCTGCCGGCAAACTGCAAGTGGGACTTCCCCAAGCGAAACAGTGAAAAGTTAGTGGGGAACAAGAGAGCCATTTTTAATCTCTGGGGTCTCGGCCTGCTCCTCTGTAAATGTTCGGAGGCCTCTGACGGGTTCACAAAGAAAATTGTGCGTGTTTGACTGGATGTAATTTCTCTCGCCCACTGTTGCCGAAGTACTCTCTTGATATTGTTTCACGTTTGCTTACCTTACGCAGCTTTATACAGAACCTGCTCTCTCACTTTTTCTGTGTATGTAGTCATATTAACCCTGCTGAATCTTTGTTTAGTGCAGGGAGGTGTTGGGGAGGGGGGAGGGGAAACAGGGCAAAGGGGCATCAAGAGAAAGTGTTGTAAAGTGAATCATCCATGTCATTTGTCCTGGCTGCCAAGGTGCTTGGAACTGTCACGCCAAGAGGATGCTTTTCTACAGTAGCTGTGTGGTTTGCCTATGTTCAGAGCTGTTGATCTGTAAGTGTACCCTTTATGTTGCAGGATGTAAAAGTCTTTAGTGAAGATGGAACAAGCAAAGTGGTCGAGATTCTAGCAGACATGACAGCCAGGGACCTCTGTCAGCTGCTCGTTTACAAAAGTCATTGTGTGGATGATAACAGCTGGACTCTAGTGGAGCATCACCCTCACCTAGGATTAGGTAGGGAATGGTCAAAGGGGTGGCATGGTTACCTGGGAACATAAAATATGTGTAATTCGTATTAATGTGCTTCCAGCCAGAACGTTTTCTTTCCACTGCTTTTATTTGTACAACTGGCTGAAGTCACATACGTGCTTTTTGTCTATTACAATTTGATGTGTTAAGCGTTTAAGCCATTTTAAGTCCTTCTCTTATTTCCTATTCTCTGGGGTTTTTTTATTATGAAAAAGAAAAATAATTGTCTAATCTTCATGCTAGCGCTCTCTTGCTACCTTGCTGTGTCTGAAGCTATTGCAAATAAACAGCTTAGGCAAATTAAGCTTGATCCTTAGAGTACCGGTCCTGTGAAACAGCTCAGCTCATCACCAGCTGGGAGACCTGGGTGAACAGACTCAGCTTTGCATACCTACAGTAATGCTTATGAAAGCTAGACATGCTGAGGTGGGGGAGGGGGTTGGCTAAACTTGACTTCAGGCAGGGAAAAGATGGTGGCACCACCCGCAAATCCATGGGCAATTTCTGGACCAGCGGTGGCATTTGCTCTCCAGGCAGCAGCTCCTCCACCTGACTGAAATTAAGGTGTCATGGTTACAGTTTCAAGAAGGCAGCAAGAGGAAGAACTGTGGGGAATTAAATAACACCGTGAATTGGTTTAATTACAGTACCTGAAAGAATCTCATGTTATTCAGTCTTGCTTTTCCTGTTATTTTGTGGCACTGATTAGTTGCAGGATTCTGCTGTGCAGCTTGCAACTGCATATCGCTGAGATACGCTATCTATAATTCTACGTAGCATACAACAACGCTTTAGAAAGTGTAGCATTTGGTGTGTTAGTCGATATACTTCACGGGGAATTTTTTTCTAGAATATAGAGGAAGACAAATCATAAGCTGCGATCACCGGCACTGGAATTGTGAATGCTATCTGTAGCTAACAGAGGTTTTTTGTGTCTAAAAATGTAATTCAGAACCCTTACAAATTAAAAAAAGGAAACAGTTTGCTGGAGATGTAATGCCCTAAACTGATACTGTTAAACGCAGATAAATTCACTGCTCTACAGAATAGCACTCCAAAAAAAAAAAAAAAAAATCATAGGATATCCTGATTATTCAATGGTTTTATTGGGTATCTCTCCTGATATAGAAATATGTGAAAAAATGAACATGAAACGCTCATTTGTGTATGTCTGTGATATACTTTCAGTTCTGAGGACGTAGGATGAGGTGAAGAATTAAGGTATAAATTACAGAATCTTTATCTCTGTAGCTTAATATGCCACATGGGCGCTTCTAACAACCTTTACAAATTTTCTGTTTTATCAATGCTCATTAAACTACCAGGCTCTCTTTTTCTATATTCTCTTTCCCATCATTGCTGATTACCAAGGTATTGTGTAAACAGAAGCCTTCTCCTTTGTAACCAACATCCTTCTCCTGCCAGATTCATTCAATGATGCCACAATTCAGTGTTTGTGACATCACAATAGCTTCCATGGTGACTAATTGTGCTGTCAAACTCTGGTGTGTGACATCTCTGAATGAATTGGGCAGGAGGCTGATTAGGAAATCAAAAGCTTCTGTTTACACGCAAATAACTTGGTAATTAACAATGATGGGAAAAGAGCAAGATACTTATCGAGCTGCATTTATATACATGGGGACCTGCCTGCCTTGGACCTCTGTTTCACACTGAAGCACAAAGCGGGGCCCTGGCTGTCCCAGAGAAATGTGGTGTACAGGTTGGGGCTTCAGCAGCCGCCAAACTTTGTCCCACAGGGACTGCTCCAGGGCTGTCCACCGTAGGCCATGCAGTAGATCTGTGTGAAAAGTACTGCAACCTTTGAGGGTGTAAAGTGAACAGACAAAGAAAAAAAGCATTTAAAGCATCAAAAAAGATGTAATGATACAGATTTCACATATTTGAAAGGATGTGGACAGAAAAGGGAATAAAAGAGTTCATTTAACGGGAGACAACAACATCCAATTTCTTGTATTTGGGGACCAAAGTATACACTGTGACATACTCAATAAACTTTAAATACCAACTTTCATGCGTCCACGCAGTTTTGGTTGCAGTTTGAATTTTTTGTTACACAGATGCTTATTTCTAGGTTCTCAGTAGCTTAAATGCTTCCCTGAATTTCAGAGACTCTCAGTTCAAGGTCGTAATCTGCCTGCACCTTAGGTGAAGTTACTATCAGGTGTCTGATGTTCCATATTTTTCCCTCTAGAAATAAGGTTGTTTACAGTACATCTGATGTAGTATGAAACAATGGTGAATAGATGCTTAGCAGTGTGGAAGGAAATACGGTTTAAGAGCAGTGAGAATTCTGTGTTTCCAGAAGACATTACTTCTTACTTGAGACATCCTTGCTGACTTCATGCTGTAGGTGGTAATCTTGAAGCCCACCAAAAGAGGAGAGTTCCTTTAAGTTCACTATCTTCTTTTTTTTTTCCTCCTGGTCTTGCCTAATATTACTTTCTGATAGAGCTCAGTTTGCAGAACCAGTTCATCTTTTTACTATTGGGCAGACTGAGGACAGGAGCAAATTTTTTAAGTCAGCTGCATATTTATCACTATGGTGATCTTCTAGGTCCCAGTTTTTAAGGAACCTTCACCTGACTGCTTACTTTGCACGTGTAGTCAAGTGTATTCCAAATAACACGTGTGCCTGCAAATAACTTCAGACAGTTACTGGACTGCACAAAGTATTTGTGTTCTCACTGGAGGCAATGGTGTGACAATTTATCATCACACTTGCTTTGATTTAACATGTGGAAATGGTTCCTGCTGCACTGTACCACTAGTATCTAAAACACTTTGTGGTCAAGATTTAAGCAGTCTGTGAAACTTGAATCAGTCCCATTATTTTGTTTGCAACTAGAAATACAGGTAACCTGTTCATAAAATGTGGTATTCTCCCTATGTGCTACTCCATGCTTAACTATCATCAATTTAGGGCGGGGACTGAGCTATCTACATTGGACATTAACAGAAATAATAATAATAATAATAATGGAGACAGGCTGTCATGATAGCATGTGTCTGGACACTGAAAGAATCCCTACCTACAAACCTCATTTTTCCAGCTCCAGTATTGACTGTCCATCTTATTTAATATAGTTGAAGCAGGAAAGAAGAGTGGTAGGGCTCTGAAATACATGTAGGGTTAGAAGAAATAATCGCTGCATAGTTTTGTACATAGATTTTCTTGTTTACATGTGCATTGAATTTGATTTGCCTTAATCTGAACGAATGAAAAGTGGAACATTTAGACACAGTGCTTGCTACAATGTGAAAACAGGGCTGACTATTTCACACTTTGGTCCACCTGTCATTTGTAGTGATTCTCTAGTTGGGAATTTTGGGCCATGCCTGCGAGTTGTTCCTGATGGAATCCAGCTTGTTTTCCCATTTTGTATCAGTTCTACAGTTCTGTATAAGTTTAGATAGTAATACAGGGCAGTTTTGGGGGGGGTGGGGGTGGAAGTCTGTCCTGTTCTTCCAGGAAGTGTGTAGAGGAGACTGAGTTGAGCCTATCAAGATAAACAAAAAGGAGACATTTCTGGTCACTTCACCAGCAATACCACTTGAAGACAGACTGACCTATTGAACTTAATAGACTGACATCTGTGCTTCTAGTTTTGTAGCAAGAAGCTGAAAGCAGGGCCGAGGTTGAGTTGCTGGTGTGTCAAGTGGCAGTTCATCCCATTTGTACTAATCGAGTGCAAATTATCAAGGACTTCCCAAGTGTACAACTTCTATGAAGTAGTAGCAAACTGACCAGGACTAGCTTCCTTTTCACATGCATGTGCTACGAAATGATGCACCTTTTCTTCAAGATGGCTTTCACCATCAAAATGAAAATGTAAACATTAAATCAGCAGGAGTATCACCACAGAATCTCAAGGGTCTTGATTTGGTAAAGAAATACATCTAGGTCAGTTGCCTAAAGCATCTAAGAAACAGTCACTGGGTGTATTTACACAAACTAACAATCAAAATACAAAACAAATTGGCAAATGTTCGTCTATACTGCATTTCCTCAGGACAGACTGAACAGGACATGATTTGTCCCTGCCCTTAGGCAAGCAATCTTCAGTGTGTTACAAAAGCAAAGACCACAACTTTGTGTGATGACAGAAGCAGGCAGTAGCGGGACACGTGGTCTTTCAGGGTTCATACTGTGATGAAGATTCATATCAACATAATTAAATGGGTTTTGGAGGAAGCATGATTTAGAAAACAGAAAGGCCCTCCACCCTCATAGGCCCACTGTCCTCATCACAGTGTGGAGGAGATTTGACTTAACTGGTTGCCGAAAACCGTGATAGTAGCAATAGATCAGCGGCAATACCTGGAAATTCACCCGTGAAGCCCCTAGATAATGTGGAGGTTTAGGTCATGAATGCTCAGGTAGCGCAAAATGTCCTTAATTAAGTGATAGCAACAGCAGTATTGCAGCGTACATTAGTCAAAGAACTACCCCTTAAAAGTGGTGTTACTGCTAATGCACTAAGAAGCAGCTCTTTATGTGAGAGCGGCCCAGTATGGAAAATTTTCAGTGTTAGCCCCTTGAAACACAATCTATAGCAAGGCTGGACATTGCAAATGCACGGTAAATGCTGAAGTCGTCAATGAGCTGGTGATGACTGATAGTCTAAATGCAGGTGAAAAAGACAATGGGATCATTCAGAGATAGGTTAAATTTTCAGTCAAAGAACTTATGTTAATCTGCTAAGTTGAGTAATGCAAGTGACATTCAAGAGCTTGCTACTTTTTGAGATACCAATGACTGCTTGCTTTCTGTCCTGAAAACAACCCAAGAGAACTCGGGTGGCAGCCTGGCATTTCTAACTGTGGGAATGCGAGGATGCAGGAACACGAAGTGGGGAAGGCACTCTCCAAACTTATTTGGCCAGCAAGTCACACGCATTTTGGATAGAGCATTGCGAAAGTTATTTTTTGTTTGACCTCATTTTTTATTTCCTATTCTATAAGGGATGAAAGTACTGACTATTAAGACTTTTGAAAAATGCCTAAATATTTTCTTGGAAACTTTTGAAGATTTGCCAAGATAACGAGTTCATTAAGTAGTGCACACTTAGCCCAGTTGCCTTCTTTCAAGTTACTGCTTTCAGTGAATTTGATTTGTTAAGCTATCTGTTCATGCTTTGATGTGCCATTCTTTTGACCAGAGAAGTGGTGGTTATGGGGAGTTACCCTGTAACCAAATCTAGAGAAAAAAATTGCCCTGTCATGTGTACAAAACATTTGTCTCTGTCAGTATTCCTGTAAGGTAGATCCTGTGACCTCTTTCATAATAAACCCCATCGTCTAGCATCTACAATAAAGGCCTGAAGTTCACCTTGAAATCAACTGGTTTTATAGAGCGTGATCAAATAGGACGCTGTATTTCTGTGACAGTTCAAGACCTAACGGTGGCCTTTTTTCCCCTTAAATCTGTCCACCTTTCCAGTTCCACAGCATATAGCCAGCACCAAAAGGAGGTTCATGTGTATTATGTAAGCTACTGCACACAAAAAAATCTTAGTTCTTTCCTTTCTCAAAAGTCCGTGCTTATGAAGCCCTGATGTAGGAAATCTTTGAAAAACACTGCCATGTAGCGTTAAACTTAGTAATACTTATGCCCTAGTTCCTTTAAATGCCTCATGGCAGTATGGTTTGAAAGCTGTAATATGTTTTGTTAACTTCTTAAAAGGTAATGGAATTACACTGCGTTGTTTTACTCCTGTTCTTTGGAAGTTGGTCTCGCTGCTTCTGCTGGTTGGCTGTGTGTTAACATCATGTTCTTTTTTCACAGAGAGATGCTTGGAAGATCATGAGCTCATAGTTCAAGTCGAGTCCACAATGGGAAGCGAAAGTAAATTTTTGTTCAGGAAGAATTACGCAAAATATGAATTTTTCAAAAATCCCATGGTGAGTTTCATTACTTAGTTGTTTACACCACAGAGAGAGGGATGGATTGCAATAACATTGCTGGGCGCTGTTATGTCTTAAACATCTATTAAAAAAAAAAGGCAACCAACAAACAGAATTCTTTCCAAAAAAATTTTAACCAATGTTTAAACTCCTTGTACTCTCCTCCCAGCCTAAAAACCTCAAGTGTTTTCAAGTTGCCAAATATACTTGTTTCAAAATGGCTATTGTTATGTTGGAGAGTGACCAAGAGAGGGAAATATTTGTTGGTTTAAGAAAAACAGTCAGAAGTGCAATTTATTAATGATCTTCAAAATTACTCAATTTAGAGCAAATCGATCGCATAGCGTGCAATATCCAAACCTTTTAATTTCTGACAGTAATAGTTAAAAAAAACCCTCTGGGTAATCCCTAAAGCACTTACTACGTACAAGGAATTTCCAGTTTATTGTTATATATGTTGAACAGTGTCTCACCTATGGCCGTGCTTTACTAGGGTGCTCTGCCTTCTTTACTGATCATAGTAACTTGCCCTCTCTATGTCCTCATGTATATCTATGCTTGAAAAGTATTGTATGTCATAGCTATACTTATTCCTGGATTTGTAAGATCCTTTGAATGTTGTAGCTTTAAACTGTTTGCAGTGTAACTGCTTATTTGGGGATGCTTTTTCACATTTTATGTAAACAATTAAGTTGGAATGGGCTATTGACATGAACCGATGTCAGCTGGTGCGACCCATCTAGATAGCTGAAGAAGGATAATCCAGAGGTGGTTTAGGTGAGAACAGATTTTGGGTCCGTCAGGCATTTGTGGTGCCAGAAGAAAAAAGATACATGAGGTCACATGAAAACTCATTGCTGAAGTTACTGCAGATGGTAAATTCATTCCTTTCCTCATAGACACTAATGCACAGTTGCTGCATCCTCGCACGTGTGCTTGCACGTACATTTGTCATTTGCTAGTGCTTGTTTCAGAGGCTGTGCCTTGACTTACTGTGTGAAACATTTCTGTACATGGAGTGTTTGTAATTTTTCACTTCTGTTGATCTTCCCATCTGATAACCTATGAACATCTGTGTGTTGTACAGAAATTTTGGTATCATAGGAGCTAGCACATTGGTTTCATGTGGTATACTTTAATTAATAACAGAGCATGGGAGTAAAACCCAGAATGCTTGGCATTCAGTCCCAGGCTCCTGCAGTCAGAGAATAAATCATTCTTTTGGTGTAAGAATGCAAAGGCTCCCTATCCGTTGCATTAGTTGTTGCCATATGGCACTGTTTCTACTCAAGAGAGGCTGGTAAATGTTAGCTTTCATAATTCATTGTGCAACTTACCTGGCAGAAGGGTGATTCCTCTTCAGCCCTTCTCTTTATGCCCTAAAGACTGAAATTTGTATTGCCTGAAGAGTGACAAATGTTCTAAACTGGAAATGTTTTTGTTGTGATTCATCTTGTTATAATCAGTCATTGTTTTATTTCAAGCATTACTGCATGTCTTCATGCTTCAAAGAATGTTTAAAAACTTCAAGAATGGCTTAATGTAATTGCTGTGTATAGCAAATTCAGTGTACCAGATTATATAGTCATTTTAAAACATGGCAAATGAAAAGGGGAACTGGAGGAATAAATCTGAAGTTAAGTCATCAATTTAGCAGTCAGAAACTGTCTGACCTTTGTCATGCAAAGATTCAGTATGAATGAGATATTGTAATGGATGCCTGAAATGGAAAAGCTCTGTAGAAGCACCTGTTTGTGTGTTAAACAATATTTGCTTCTGTGTTTGTGGGATGGGGGAAAGGAGGTAGATGTCTGCTTTGAGATTATTCAAATCTAGCACATGAAGCAGGGCATGCGACACAGAGCCTAATTATTGCACATGTGTCCTCGTTCAGTTTTTATTATTTCATTTCATGGAATGTATGCTGACCTATGCTTACAAGAAAAAAACATCGGGCTCTGTTATGTTACCCTGAAATATAAATATATAGGGGGAGATTTTGCAAAGGGCTTTTCTCTTGACAGATTGAAGGGTTTCAAGCCCTGAGCATAACCTGGCTGTTGAACAACCAAAAGAAAGCATCAACAGTCACACACGAGCTCTTTCTCATAATTAAGGTCTGTGAATGGCACTTCGTTCGGAGCCTTCTGAGGGACTGAGCAGGTTTTAGGGTCAAGCAGATACAGCACTGAAGAACTGTATTTTGGATAGAAAGAGAGTGCTATCAAAGGTAAAGGTGTACATATTGGAGATCCTGCAGCATCCCCTCCTGAGACTTCTTTTAATGCATTTGCATCCAGCTGACCCCTGTGAGGGTAGAGAAAACTTGTTATTCCTCCTCCTCTGCATCTTCCACATGGCAAGTGGAGTTACAGAGAGTTTGTTTGCTGAACAGCCTTTCTGGACACAGAGGGGAAGCCCAGAAATTTGGTGGCAGAATATGCAATAAGCAAGGAGTCACTGCATACCCAACTTGCAGAACCATTCATCATGTCTTTTCCTAGAAAGTAGAGGCTGTTAGAGATCCCCGAAAGTCTTCAGTAGAAGAGGAAGCGATGGGAAAATACACTTACGAAATGCTGCATATCAGATGTTTTAAAAATCCACATTCTGTCTGCATGGGTGTTTGGTGAGCAGAAGGAAGGGAAGAACTGCACTTGAAAGCCCTAGTGTTACTTTCTGTGTCAGGGGATCTCCAAATTGATTTAAGAGTGATAGTTTCAAAAAATTAATGACTGGAAGAAAATTCTACTTGTTCTATGTAAAAGTGTTCAAATATAATGTGACTTCCAATTATCTTCTCTTTTTGTATCTAGAATTTCTTTCCAGAGCAAATGGTTGCCTGGTGCCAGCAAACAAATGGCAGTATCCCACAGTCCCAACTTTTGCAGGTACTGTAAGTTATCTGTATGCACAAAGAAAGTTTTGGAGCTGGAGGGGAGAGGTTGAGAAGAAGGAAGGGAGAATTCAAAGGTCTGGAAATAGCTGGTCAGAGAAAGACCAATGTAGTGAGTTAGCATATGGTACTAATGTTGAAAATAATCTGACAAAGATCTTACCCAGTGGCATTGAGGTGTGAGTTGTAAACACAAAGTATTCATAGCTATGTTCATACATATTTGATCCATTATTATTCAACTTACCCTGTGGGTACCTGGTTTGGCCACCTAGCATTGTTCCTAAAACAGTCTCAGCAGATATGTTTCTAGAAAAACAAATATACCTTCTAAAAGGCAAAACAGAAGTACTCTTCTATACTCCACATCATAGCATAGGAGAAAGTGTAAAAATGCATGTGTACATTAGAAGATTGGCTTGAGAT
>WAAD01016685.1:0-25243 GCA_013389945.1 Fregata magnificens
GTCTGTATTGGGACCAGTACTGTTCAATATCTTCACCAGTGAGATAGACAGTGGGATTGAGTGCACCCTCAGCAATTTTGCAGACAACACCAAGCTGAGTGGTGCAGTTGACACGCCCGAGGGAAGGGATGCCATCCAGAGGGACCTGAACAAGCTCGAGAAGTGGGCCCGTGTGAATGTCATCAGGTTCAACAAGGCCAAGTGCAAGATCCTGCAGTGGGTTGGGGCAACCCTCAGTATCAATACAGGCTGGGGGATGAAAGGACTGAGAGCAGCCCTGTGGAGGGGGACTTGGAAGTACTGGTGGATGAGAAGCTGGACATGAGCCAGCAATGTGTGCTCGCAGCCCAGAAGGCCAACCATATCCTGGGCTGGATAAAAAGAAATGTGGCCAGCAGGTCGAGGGAGGTGATTCTGCCCCTCTACTCCACTCTGGTGAGACCCCACCTGGAGTACTGCATCCAGCTCTGGAGTCCTCAGCACAGGAAAGACATGGACCTGTTGGAGCCAGTCCAGAGGAGCGCCACTCAAACGGTCAGAGGGATGGAACACTTCTATGAAGAAAGGCTGAGAGAGTTGGGGTTGTTCAGCCTAGAGAAAAGAAGGCTGCGGGGAGACCTTGTTGCAGCCTTTCAGTACTTAAAGGGGGCCTATAAGAAAGATGGGGACAGACTTTTTAGTAGGGCCTGTTGTGGTAGGACAAGGGGTGATGGTTTTAAACTAAAAGAGGGTAGATTTAGACTAGATATAAGGAAGAAATTTTTTACTATGAGAGTGCTGAAACACTGGAACATGTTGCCCAGAGAGGTGGTAGATGCTCCATCCCTGGAAACATTCAAAGTCAGTTTGGACAGGACTCTAAGCAACCTGATCTGGTTGCAGATGTCCCTGCTCATTGCAGGGGGGTTGGACTAGATGACCTTTAAAGGTCACTTCCAACCCAAACTATTCTACGATTCTAAACACTCAAAACTCTGACAGGCTACAGAGAGCTCCACAGGATCATTTATATGCCTAAGTCTGAAATACCTATGCTCTAATCTTCATTCACCAGCCACACTTAATACAGGGAAGGCTTTACCAGGAAGATTTCTTACTAAGATATCACAAGCTCTCCTTGCTGGCACCACTAGAAGCAGCTATGTTTTGATGGTGCTGAGCAAATGGATGCTGAACAGGGCTCCTGAGACATGGTTTTGATTCTTCCTGATGAGCCTCTGAGCCGCTCTGCAGGGTCTGCCATGAGGGCAACCATCACAGTGGACTCCCTGCAAAACACATCTGGAGAAGACGGTGACAGTGATGCCCCCGTCTTTCCGCAAAAGAGCCGGTGGTGAAAGCATTCTTCCCTTACAACATGCATACTCAGCTCTCTTGCTTCTCATTAGTGTCCCCATATCATTAACTTACATGGGGTTTTTTTGTTTGTTCCTTGTTTTACGGGGATAGGAGTGAAAAGACAATCCTAGTCAAGTTTAGCTATTCCTCTTTAAGTGAAATAAATGGAAGCTCATTAAGCAAAAGAGAAGAAAGAGCAATGGTTGGTCATGCAGCCTACTGGTAAAGACGCTTGCTTGGGAAGAGAGGAAGTTCCAATTTATTCTATGATCTCTATTAAATACATCAAAATAACAACAGTAGAGAAGAATGAGATCTCAGTCCTCCTTCTTCCAGGTGAGTATGCCAAAGCCATGTGTCTGTCACTCCTTTTGGATCTGCCATGATATTAGTTTCAAGTCATGCAGAGCTCTTTTATTAGACTCGACTCCACCAACTACAAACAATACTGCTTACATTGATCTCGTTTCCTACATAAAAATCACAGAGCTAAGATCAGGATTTGATCTGTGTCACTGAAATTCGTATCAATTCACACTCCCAGGGTGTTCAGATGCTCTCTGAACAAGAAGTCTGGAAAGCACCTGCCTCATTATTGTGCCATAAAGCAATACTGATTAATTCCTCCCTTGCCTTAATGCCTGCGTGTCTCAAAGCCTTTACTGTTGATCTAGGGTTTGTAGTGAATAGAAGACTTTAATGGTAATTCATGTATCTGACTGTGACCCTATATGCCAGTACTGCAAAAAGGCACTCCCCTGACGGAGTAAACTGATCCTGTCAGCCTACAGATGGCTTCAGCTGCCATCCATGATGTTTCAGTACGGCATCCCACAATCCTCACCTTCCGGCACCAACACCTATAAGCAGCTATCGTTTCAGAAAGTCATGAGGTAATGTCTGGTGCTTTCAGAGATGAGTTGTTACCCTCTGTTGGAAGCTTGTTCTTGTACTGGTTCCAGGAACAGGCCTTTTCACTTTCTGGGACTTTGTTCAAAAGCTGTATTTTTAAGAAGTTTAATGTGATAGGCACTGAATCATTCCTAGAGTAGCAGTCTTTTCACCAATTCTTTATTAACTGTACTTCTTCTGAAGCTGGATGTATGCCTGTGTCTTTGTAAAGAAATCGAGTTGTTTCTGTCACAGCAGGCAGTTCTCAGCAAGCTTTAGATCCTGTTTCCCACCCTCACTATACACTAGACAATTTAACATGTTTCTCTCACAGCAGCTGTACACGAGGATAGTAAATGACTAGACATTCCAAACCCTGCCTGCCTCTGGCATTTTCCTTTTGATGATCTCAAGAGCACTATTAACACCAAATATACACCTGTGGCTAAGAGATAAAATAGCAAAGTACCTTCTTCCCTTGGAAGAACGCCTTGCAGCACAAGACTCGTTATTCTCCCAACTATTTTGTTTGGGTGCTCCCAACCACGCATTTAAGAACTACTCTACATCTCATCTGATACACAAAGCGACACT
Source organism: Fregata magnificens (assembly GCA_013389945.1). NCBI lineage: Eukaryota > Metazoa > Chordata > Aves > Suliformes > Fregatidae > Fregata > Fregata magnificens. The sequence continues at coordinate 2,824 of WAAD01016685.1, forward strand.
CAGTGAAAACTGTGATTTCCTCTACAACACCCCCTACCCCTTTTCTAAATCTTCTGGAACTCGAAGACCTGTATCATAGAATTTTCATTTAATCTTAATTGAACATCAACCAAGGAATGACAGAAGCACTATTTCCCTGAGATCACCAAGACCAACTTTTTCCAAGTCTCATTTGAGAGAAGTGCCAAGTTATAAATTTGTTGGTGTAGTCAGGCAGTCCCAGGGCATGCCTGACCCCCCCGGTACTGACAAAGTACTAGGTATCAACTTTGCTATTTTCCTGTTACAGGGAATGCTTTTGCAATTTGAGCATGCTGGGCAACATCTGCTGAAGCTGCTACTGCCTCTTTCTTTTTATGTGCCACAATAATCTGCTTCCTGTGGAAAATATAGTGCCAAATGGAGAGAAAAGAGGGCCAGATCAAAAGGGGGGAAATGGCAAAATTTGTGCAGTGAGCTGAAGTTTAACACAAGTGAAGAAGAAAGAACAGGCAAGCAGATGAGCGCCTCTGTTATCGGTCTCACCAATGCTGCTTATGTGTCTGCCAACTTGCTCAGCTAATCTTCCCACCATTCAGTAGGTTGACACCAAACACAAATAACAGCAGCTGCAAAGCATGCATAAAAATGCTGGAATTCAAATCTCTAGATGATAATGCAATACAATGGCACAGTCCTGATTCCTCCTCTTGTCTATTTATTATGGCAAGGCCAGCAACGAACCATTCCAAGCGGACAGTGCCAGCTGAGAGGGCAGAGTTAAGTAAAATTTAATAAACTGAGCTAGCTAGGAAAACAGGAGGGGTAAAGGTGAAAGGCAGCAATTTCTGATGGAGATTAGAATCCATCAGAAAAAATGCTACCATTGGAAAAGCAGTTGAGAAAATCTAAGGTAGTTCTGTCAGGCGAGGCCTCTTCTACTGTGCCCTGCCTCTGGGCTGGCTTAAGGATGCAAATTCCTTCACAGAGCTTGCCAGTGTTCAGTTTGGTTTTACAATTCCAGGTGTAGGCTAGGACAGAGAGATAAATAAAAACATAATAAAATAAATAGTGGTTTATGGAACTGTATCTGCCACATGGCATACTGCATACATCCTGTACCTATCGTCAACCCAGAAAACACAGTATCCCCCTCTTCGTCAAATTTCAAACTACATTTACACTTTTTGTTGTTGTGGTTCTATGTCAAGCAGATTAAAACCCTCCTTTGCTGTATATTTATCCTTCAGCTGACTGTTGTCAACTTGTTTCTATTCAGTTTGGATCAGCTCACAATGCCAACCCAGCCTACAAACATGAAAATTTCACCAACCTCAGCCCAGCTCCAGCATTGCAGAGGGTGTCTCCCATCACTCTGCTCTGCCCCAGGTCATACACAGTTTCCTCCCCTTAGCTGAGGGGTTCCAGCACCATTGTTCATTTTTGAAAGAGGCTTATTCCAGGCCCTTAATTCCCTGTCCAAGGAGTCTACCCTTACTCTTTCATCACAACATTTCTCCTCATTGAGCTAACTACACATAGGGATTTCACCCTTGCCAGTTCAGTTTCATCATATTCTGATTAACATTTAGCCCCTTTACTCAATTTGTAAGCTAATCCTTTGGACACCTCTCTATAATGAAGCCACGCTATAGGTTAAGGATAACTGCATTTAAGCCCTCTAACCTGAAAAAGGACAAGCCATCCTGTTAGGGTACACAGATGGTGGAACGCATGAAAATGGAAACTTGTAGATTTGGACCAAGAGTGAAGTCACGTGTATTTAGAAAGCTCCTTTGGTTAAAAAAACACCACCACACACAAAATAAACCCCTGCTCTCACTTCCTGTATCAAGTAAAAATTAGGCCTCATTATGATCATTAGCACGTAAAATCTGATTCAGCTCCACTGACTAGCTGAAGTAATATGGACAGTAACAACTGATCCACAGAAGTCTTCTGAACTACACCATCATTTTTCCCCAATTTCATTCACTCTCGTATCGCTAATGACGGCAAAATATGCTACCGTAAAGCATATGTTGCATTTGGCTCTCCCCATGTACATTTTGCTCACCACACTTGATGACCTTGCTGTTGATTATGCTGCATTCCTCTGTCAAAGACAAGGATTTAAAAATACTGTATTTATTTGTGATTATTAATTCCTTGTCTTCTATATTCAAGTCTACTTAATGATTTATTTTCCTTTGATTAGCTTGAAAACTATTATTAGCTAGCTATATTAGCTACCTATATTATTATGTTAGGAAGCTTTTGCACGTAAGAAACCAGTGACTTGGTTGTCCTTGATGTGCTCCTGTTTATCATCCTCAGATTTACAATAATTCCTGCCAAATCAGCCTTCCAATGTTCCTCAAGCTTTTCACTCTTCTAGTAGAAAAGTGCTCTCATAAATTGTGCTTCGTTTGGGGATAAAATATTCATCAAACTTCTCCATTACTATTTCATAATCATTTCCATCATCTTCACACTTAAATGCTAAGGTTTAAAATATTTGTTCTGCCTTCATCCCCTTGACATACGTAAGGGCAGCATAGCTATGCTTCCTTGCCCTGCACTTTCAGCTTTACATCTACCCTGTAACCGGTCAAGCATTACTTCCCATCAGGGCAAGCTCCTGAACAGCTAAACACAAAACCTTCAGGATGATCTAGTTCTTCTCTTATCCTATATATATACACTTATATCTTTGTTTTACTAAACAACTCCTTTTGGACATACATCTGACTTAGTTACTAACCCTAGCAATTAACTTACAAAAGCTCCAAGTTCCACATGTACACTTGCTTACTGACACATTTTCTTCTACCACTGAAATGGAAAATACTGCTTACCACTGCATTGTGGTTTTGAGGAAAAAAACTGCTGGTGTTTGTCTCTTATCAAGAAAGTCAAATAACTAGTTAGATTAAAAAAAAAAAAAAAAAAACAAAACCAAACCAAAAACCAACATGCACACACAAAACTCCATCAAAACAACACTTCTGTTGAGTAGTTTGTCTCTCTGCAACCGTCTAGCTAGTTATTTGACTTTCTCGCACATAATGAAAACATATTAAAGAACTAATCCCACTCTCAAACTCAGAGCTATCTCAGCTTTATCAGTGTTGCCTCTCCACATTAGTACTTCAAAACCACCACTTTAACAGCCACCAAAATTTATTTCATGAGCTGTTGTTCACAACTTCTAGTCACAGATTTCTTGATTTATCTAAAGAGAACTTAGCCCGTACAAGAGTGGCCTCCCTTAAGACTCTAGTAAATTACGTTTGCAATTTAATCTTTGTAAATAATTGTTACTACATTCATCTGCCCTTTCAAAGAAACCAAACACACTGTCATTCATTCACGAACCGAAATTCAACATGTCCTTTTTGGCAGACGGCATAGACAAATCACATTAAAAAAAAAGAAAAAAAAAAAGCTTTGTTTCGTATTTCTCCAGGAGCCAGCTCTGCCAGATCTTTTGTGGATTTCCTCACTGTTGTTTTACTGAGATAGTATTGTCCACATCCATTGACAGTAATCAAAATAATCCTCATCCATAATAGGCTTAATGTTTGAGCCAGAACCTGACTCCTCCAAGTGGGAGTTAATAAGTAATTAGGGAAGTGATCGTGCCCCTGTACTCGGCACTGGTGAGGCCGCACCTCGAATACTGTGTCCAGTTTTGGGCCCCTCACTACAAGAAAGACATTGAGGTGCTGGAGCGTGCCCAGAGAAGGGCAACGAAGCTGGTGAGGGGTCTAGAAAACAAGTCTTATGAGGAGCAGCTGAGAGAACTGGGGCTGTTTAGCTTGGAGAAGAGGAGGCTGAGGGGAGACCTTATCACTCTCTACAACTACCTGAAGGGAGGTTGTAGGGAAGCGGGTGCTGGACTCTTCTCCCTAGAAACTAGTGATAGGATGAGAGGGAATGGCCTCAAGTTGCGTCAGGGGAGGTTTAGACTGGACATCAGGAAGAATTTCTTTACTGAAAGAGTGGTTAGGCATTGGAACAGGCTGCCCAGAGAGGTGGTGGAGTCGTCAACCCTGGAGGCGTTCAAAAAAGGTGTAGACGTGGCACTCCAGGGCCTAGTTTAAGAGTCATGGTGGTGTTAGTTGGTGGTTGGACTTGATGATCTTAGAGGTCTTTTCCAACCTTAATGGTTCTATGATTCCTTGAATATCATTGAGCATCAGAATAATTCAGGACATAGCTTGTTGGGGCTGTAGTTCTGACAAGCACAGGTCATTATACCTGTGTGTGCGCGCGTGTGTGCACAAATGTGTGTGCTCACAAAACACAGTGCTAGAGAGAGGGTATTCTTTCTCTCCCTTTCAGTCCACACCACCTTTCTCATTCCTCTCTCTGCTTTGCATTTAAAAACTTCATCTTGGCTAAGGGTGCCAAGCTGAGAGATACAGGGTGCAAATTAAATGGGCACAAATGAACACACTCTTATTTTACCCTCTTTACATATGTTATTTTCAAACTGGCAATCACGTGAATTGGTAGCACACTAACATGGAGGTACTCCCTATGAACAGCATCTGCTCTTAGATATTTGAAGATGGCATCTCACTCAGCAACACAGCTCACTGTGTTCTTGCAAGCATGGTGAAAAAAGGTGTCACCTTATCTTTCTTGAAAGCAGTGTGTGTGTGCATGGGGAGAACACCACCACACAAATATACACTAGATTTCCAAGTCTTTTTGGAATGGGATCTTCTTGTACGGGGCGGGGGGGAAGATTAAAAAAAAAAAAATCCATGTTTCACTTTTCTTTGAAATCCTAGAAGACTTCTCACCATGCTCCCTTGCCATTCTCTGTTTTTTTCCCTTGCGGTACTGATGCATAAAAATCTCTACATATTTCTTTGCTACTAGGAGCTGCCAAATTATCATGAGATTATACTATAGTACGTAGGTGTCCTTACGGAAAAAAATTAGTACCAGAGGCCTAAAATTCATAACTCCAGAAGAACTGTTATGAAGTTTTCTTTTCTTAAGTTCAAGTGATAACTCAAAAGAAATCACAGAATCTGTGAAGTGAAACTCAAAAGGAAAAACTAAGAGTACTTGATACTTTTATTACTCACTCTTCACCTTTCTCACAAAAGAATTAAAGTTTTATTGAACTTACAAAGCAAGTTTAAAGTGGCTACACCACTTATATCCAAACCTACAAACTTCTACCCCAAAACTTTTCCTCCTTAGAGGTTTTGTTGTTGGTTTTTTGTGTTTTTTCTTTTAAAAAAAAAAAAAAAAACAGTATTTGGCTTCGCTTCCAGTGCACTGCTTGTGCTGCATTAAGTGAAATGAAATCAATGCTATGTATACATCAATAAGTACTTTCAAACACATAAACATGTCTTCCTGTCTGCAACTTAAGAAATGCACAATTTTCCCATCAGTGCAATAAAAATAAAGTTAGTGGCAAAAATACTGAAATATTTGAGGTTTTTCAAACAGTGCTTTCATTTTACTCTTATTTTTTTACACTGTAGGTTTCAAGTGTAAGAAGAAAAGATACAAACTCCCATCATGTATACCACCCAATTCTTGGCTGAAGGCATACAGGTCAGAGATAATACTAAAAAAAAAATTCTAGTATTTGAGTACAACTTAAAAAAAACTGTTTCGCTCTAATCCCTTACATAATATATAGAGATTTGAACTGTATATTTTTGCCAATGTTATTCTACTTTGAAAAGCTACTTAATTCAGAAGATTCAAGGCAAAATTTAATTCATGGGTAAACCTGTTGAAGCCAACAGTCATGCCAGTCATAAATTTGAGTAAAAATACTTGTTTTTCTCTTGGAGAAAAAAAAGGACAATATATATGAAGAATGAGAAGAGAATTGGCTTTGCTTGGAAGAACTTATATTTATCATCACCTATATCTTATCTACTAGTCAGTCCTGGTGCATGATTCCCAGAGGTATGTCTTTCTCAGCATCATGCCGTGAGGCATTAGATAATACAAAGCAGAACTGTAGTTAAAATTCCTATTATGTACTACGTTTTCCTACTGTTGCCTCTAAGGCAAAAAGAGACCATGGAGCTATATTGTATTGAAGCCTTCAAATGTAATTCCAGCCTAATGCTTTCCGTTAATATGTGGCATCTCTGAGTCCTCTGCTCTACTTCAGAACAAAAGAATGACACGTACTGCGAGAGGCACGTCTGTGATTAAATACAGCAATGGTATTTACGCTGCACAGCCACATGGCAAAATAGCTTAAGAACTGACGAGAAGAAGATTCCACCACAAAAAAGGTGGAGCCAATTTATGTACACAGATTGCCAGTACTCCAAGCAGAAAGAAAACAAAAAAGTAGCCTGGCATCCATACTTCTGTAGGAATTACTAAGTTATTTTTAATAAATACAATTGGACATAGATATTAGCCTCTGCTAAGAGCATATAGCTTACTCATTCAGCAATGTCATGTTTTATAACTTTGCACGGATGAGGTCTCCCAATCAGATATTGACTTGGTTTAGACCTAAATGTTTTCCAGGAACTGGTCATACTACTGTTTGTAGTTATATAGTTATAAATTAGTCCCCAGAGTAGAAAATGTTTAATTTTCTTTTTCTTCTCCATAAGTTTACATTTTTTAGTTAGTCCCAGTGCTTTGACAAAAAAATATTATCACTTAGGTTTTTTTCTGAGGAAAACACATAGCTCTTCCTCAAACATAATGCATGAAATCATTTTGCTTTTCAAAACAATAATAACACTATAGTATATTAACACAATAATATATATTCAGCTGCGAATAGTCTCCTCATTTTTCATCAGCCATGTTACATTCTGAAAGAGGTTTCAACGACATACAGGTCTGGTTTCTTCTCCACATAGCTGTCCTCCTAGCACCGAATGTCATGTGATCCTTGTTTCTCTATCATATACTCTTCCGTGGATTTCTTTAGCTTTTTATTATACATCTTTACTGGAAGACTATGTGATCAGAATCTAAAAGTAATGAAATTTAATAAAAATGCATTCTTATAATGTACCATAATGCATGTGGATCGTAGCAATTGTGCAACAACTTTTAGCACCATGCGAGCAACAGGAACCATTTTAAAAAGCAAAAGATTTGAATGGTGGGTAGTATACACAGCCATGTGTTGAAAATTTTAGAACAAAACCACTCCGGCCCCACTGGACTCAAAGGAAGCTTTGTCTGCATGTTTTGTAGAATTACACACAGTAGCTTTACCTGGAGTCGTCATGTCATGGTCCAAACAATATCCAAATCTGTAGAAACTTGAGTTCTTATTGAATTTGATGGCTCTCCTTAAGCTATCCCACTGAATAAATGCAAATACAGAAATGCTTGTGGTTTCCAAAAATGCTATATATTAAGAAAGACAGCATGCTGTAGGAATTAATTCATTTTAACAGTTCCTAAGTAAAAAAGTGACAGCAATAAGAATGATGCAAAGAAAATTGCAACTCTTTATCCTAAAAGCCCAGCTAATGCAGTTTAAAAGTTATAAAATGGGAATTAAAAGACACTCAGAGCCTAATATTTTTTGTCAACTTAAAAAAATGTGTTGACAACCCCCTACCTATAATAATGCCTGCATAAAACACAACTATTTCCAGTACACTGTTTTCTTTACTGTTATTAGCTTACCTTTCATGAATCATATTCTGGAAATTTAGAAGAGTTTTAATACAGAACTTATCATACAAAAGTATTTCTAAGTTATACAGCTTCAATTTTAAAAAGAACTACAGTCCAGAGTTTGAATTTCAGTATCAGAGAACCATAATGGAATAAAAGATAAACTGATGATTAAGAACAGTGTCTCAATGATTGTTTATATAAACCTTTCAATATGCCTATGCGTATGTATCATCTTGAGCCCAGTGTCTAAAGCACATCCTATGGCAGAAATCCAAATGAAAACAATGAGTATAAAATACTGATCCAAGATAAAAGCCAAATTCCCATTCAAGATTTTACCAGTGAGGGTTGGGGTTTGTTTTTTTCCTTGCATTCTATCTCATTCTTCAAAATCAGTCAACGGCAAATCTTTTTTTAATATATAAAAAATTATCCAAGTTCAGACTGTATGACTTTATACTTAGCGCTTATATTTTGGTTCATATAGACTAAAGAGAAAACAACCCTAATGCTATGAGTAAAAACATTTAAGAGGATTTACCGCTGTCATTCTTTGTTACAGTCTCTATGTCCCCTCCACTGATCCTCCACAGACATCTCTTCTGTACAAATGACGTTACTTCTTCTGCTTCTCCTCCCCATCCAATATCACCCCACATCATGATTCTGCAGGCTCACGTGGGAGGGCACATAGAGATGTTGAAGCAGGATTTGTTTGTTTGTTTGTTATTAAGAAGTGGAAGAAAAGTAGGATCTTGTTTTAATCAGCCAAGATGCCTGGTAAAAATGTCACAGAGGTTTTATACCAGTCAGTGCATTTCAACTGTCAGGTGAGCAGGCAATCAGTGCAATACACCACCCTCCCTGTACTGTAGAGCACAGGATTTACACCCTTCAGCTCATTGTTTAGCTGGTCAGCTACAAGCCTTCCTAATTTTCCCTTTTTTTCACTGAGCAAAACCAAAATAGAATCGTGAACCGCTAATAATCTCAGTTTAGAAGCTGCTGCAACTGGAATGACCCTGCTGCTTCTGGGCAACCCTGTTTGCTCTTGAGCAAATCTTACATGAGAAAAAGAGGAAAAGAGGGGAGAGGTCCATTATTTTATTCGGGTTTTTTTTAGTTCTGACCATGTTTGTTACGGATCTCACAGAAGATGGTCTGTGAGCTCAGAGCCACACTGAACAGACATGGAGCAGATGAGTAGGCTGGAGTGGTCAGGCAGATGAGGCACGTCTGTGGAGAACAGGACACTTAACTATTCCTGCCTCTGGCCTTGCAAAGACACTTAAGGAAAGATAAAAGGCCAGGGTAAATAAATATGGGTTTATATTGAATCAGTTCTGTTCTCAACACATGTATGAAAGTGCCAAATCAGCAGCAGGAAAGAAAAATATGCATAGTTCATTAGGAAATATGTGATATACTAATAACGACATTGAAAAGCTAGCTGGGGAGGTGGAAAATGGCCTCCTCAGGCTCCTGTAAGATGTGTATGTCAGGTCTGTTCCATGTAAATAAGCAGGTAACTCAGAAATAGCCTGTTCTGGTTTGTTTTACTAAGATGTGCTTTCTCAGCTCACTCTTTACCTAGTGAGATTACTTTGTAACTTCCAAGCCGATCTTCCCACAAATTTGCACAAATCTGAGCTCAAAACTTGGTCCTGTTTGGAGCAACAGAGTAACTTGCCTTGTTAAAGCAAGCCAGATTTACTTTTTCAGTTGAATGCCACCTAAGGATGCTTTCATTTTAAAAGATACCCTCATTCATTCAGTCTCTGATAGATTCACAGACCTTGGAAATGTATTGTGTGTAAAAAACACAATAGCAAATGATTAAAACTTCTTCATGCTACAGTATAGACCCATATATTAATTTACTATCCTGTCCTATTTCTTCCTGGCCTATGTAAACATGGATCAAAATGAATGTAAATCTGGCAATAATTTATAGATTGCTTTTCAATGAAAACTATTGAGTCTCTGTATCATAAGAAATAATCAGTTCAGCATTTGCTGAATTTTTAATTCATTTTAATTTCTAGCTTCAGGAAGGAGCTGTCTTGCACAGTAACTCATAGACAGAGATGAAGATGTTTAAATATCCACAGCTGACTTCTCAAAAACACCAATATTTTACTCATGCTTACAAGACTCGAGGAATTCTGCGAACTAAAGCATTATATTTGCTGGTTTAAAGACTGCTTTCAGCTGCTTCTAGTACAGTAATCTGTCTGAATTTTGTAGGCATGAGGTGTCACTGAGATGAAGTGTTATACCTATTCATGTCAATGTGCACATCATATTATCCTCTATAATCATTCCAAGGATTCATGACAAGAATGACATATGAAAAGATGCAACTCACTATGAATTGCGTTTAAGAATACCATATTTTCCAATACACTGCTCAGAATGTGAGTGATTCCCTATACCAGGATATTGCTTTATTATTATCATTATTTTTATTCCAGCAAATTCACTGTCCTTAATGATTTGAGCTTGCAGCACAAACTTGCCTCAGGCATTTTGTAGCCATTCCGGGTAAAATTGGACAAAACTCACTGTATTCGTTATTTACTATGTCTTTTAAGACAGGACCATTAGAATTTCACTGATGGGTAGAGGTTTTTTCCTACAAACAAATGGGGCTGACTACACAATTCATCCCTCTTCCTGCAAGGCGTTCTTTAATAGCAGTGTGCAAAGATGTATTTGAGATGATTCGTTATATGGCTCAAACCTTAAGATGCAGCCCACCTTTAGAGGAGGGGTAAGAGAGATTCTGGGTGATTTTATTTAGTAAGTATTTTCTTGAAATAAGTCACAGGACTGGAAGGGACCTAGAGAGATCATTCAGCCCCTTCTCCTATAGTAAGGCAGTTTCAGCTACACCTTTGTCCTTCCTGACCTGTTTTTATGTAAACTTCTCTTAAAAGCATCCCATGGCAGAGACACTACAATTTGCCAGGAAACCTGCTGCAGAGTTCCAGTCTCCTTTCCATGGCATATTTCTTTTTCCAATAGTATCCAAGCTCAACCCACACTTCTTGGGCCCCCTAACGCGTACATAGAAAAAATTTTCTTCTTGTAGTAAGATTTATGAAGTAATCTTGCTACTCATCTTGGCACCGGTAAAGACTCAGCTGGAGTACTCTGACCAGTTTGGGCTTTCACTGTACAGTAAAAATACAGACTGACATAGCTCAGAAATCATCACTGAGAATGACAAGAAGTCCTATCACACCTAGGTTTGCTGCCACCTTCTTTCTCAATTCAAGGCTGCTGCCTAGCTCCTTAATCACTGCTATCAGTTATGTCAGCAAATGATCTCTGTAACAAAGATGACGCAATGAGTTGTTACATCCTTCAACCTTTACAGAATCACCAGTCATAGCTTTCCCTCTTTACTGAGCAGTGGACCACCACACCATTGAGGTTATATAAACAGGCACCACCATTAAGATAAATAGAATCACCAACCTCAAAATTTAAAAAGGGACTATTCCAGCAACTAAAACCTACTGGCTTTCATCAGGAAATGACAGTTTATAAAAAACAACATTACAAACAGACAAATTTAGGGTGAAATATAAAAGGAGTGTACAGAAAACTTGCTGCTTCTTGCTACCTCCCAGCTTTGCATAGCTGTTGGAGGTCTAGATGCTCCATGAAAATGAGTATTAACAAGCCAAGCACCCTGACTGTCCCCAGATCAGAAAGGTTAGGGTTTCTGTTCTCCTTGTCACAAAGCCAGCATTGCAGACACCCATGAAAGACTCCCATAAACACTGGGGTCTATGATGAAAATGAAAGACTAGTTTAGAGCTCCCTAGCTCAATTTCATTTTGAAATGACAATGACGGGTTGAGATTATGAGCTCAGATATACAGGATTTAGACACTTTTAGGGCTTTAAATGGTAAAAATGATACCCTTAATGGCATCCTGGAAGGCTTATCGTGTTGCAGAAGGATGACTGCTATTTTATCTTTCAAAGGATGGAAAAATACTTGGAATTCTTGCCCTTTTTAAGCTGTTAGCCTCAGAGTGATTAGCCATGAGCCACTTTGCATTCAAATCACAAAGACAACAAAAATGCCTTGATCTTAGGCAGAGAAAAGAAAACTAACTGCAACTTGACCTGCTCTTTTCCACCTAACCATGGGCCAAGCCTCATGCTGGCAGTCCATCAGATACTGACACACAGACAGACACTGGCTCACTGCTTTTACTCAGCAAAAGCAAGAATGGAAAAAGAAAGTTTGGAGAGCTTATTCTGTGCACACTAACAAGTCTTAGCATTTGGATAGGACAGGCTTACCCTTACTGATTAGCACTTTGAGTACGAGTGATCCTACTGAAGCCATGAGGAGTGCTTGGGAACCAAGGCTGTGCTTCGCATGTATCTCGTTAGATTATTTCACACGCCATGTCATACATAGGAGTCAGGAGCAAGCTGAATGAACACGGGGTCTAACATCTAGGATTAGCAGCAGGAAGTTATAGAACATTAGATTAATGAGCTAAAGCTACCAGGCCCAGAACAGGAACAACTGGTAAAAATCCAAGATTCATAGCCAAGGACCAGAGTCCTACAAAACCAGTTGCCAGAAATAAATGCCTACTGTACCAACACAAAGGGAACAGAAAAAAGAAGTTCGCTTTCAAAGCGCATGACTTGGGGACTGGGGAGGGGGGAGGAATGACAACCTCCTGCTCAGAAGCAACAGTAAATAAAAAGCTAATGCACAAGCAGGAAGAATTTTAGAGCAGTTTTTTTAAAAAGAAAATAGTTGTGTGGAATCCAACTGAGGGAAGCCCACAGAGCCAGAAAATAAAGTTGACAGAAGTTACCAGTATTTTTCTTTTATTCTGACAAAATCCTTTCTTCTGCTTATAGCTGCTGATGTAGATGCCTTGTGAAAGCGACACTCTGGCATTGCCTCAAACATAGCATGGGTAAGATCTGGATGCAAAGAAGTAAACAGCCATTTTAGTGTATTTGTCTCCTGTTGCTTACACAAATCTGAACATCTTCTCTCTTGGCTGTGTCACTGTTAAATCCTAACTTTGATTCCAAGAAGAGATTAGCATTTGGGGGGGCTGAGGGGGTGGATTTTTCTTTATTTGTTTATTTTTGCAGAGTGGTAATTTTAAAGGTGGGTATTTTGAAAAGGGAAAAAAAAAACCAAAAACAAAAATCACACCAGAATCTCAGTGGGCAGAGATAATTTTGTTTTCCGACATTCTTGTTACTAAATGAAAGGCCAAACAGTCTTGCACATGGTAAAATCCACGCCAAAACAGGAGTCCCAATTTCACTTTCTTCTCAATTCATCAAACAAAAAAACCCCCAAAAATAGAGAAAAATGAAACTTCAACCTTTCTTCATAAAACATGAATACAAACAATACCAACATAAGCAAGGAAAGGCGTATGGAGAATCATTCTTTGCAAAGAGTTCTCAGATTTCCAGCTCTACTTCTTCAGTTTATCTTTTATGCATGAAGCACACTTTTTTTTTTACACAAATTTATGAGGCAGTGAGCATTCTTGTTTATTCATAGTAAGTCCTTCTGTATTATTATATGCACAAATCTAAGAGATGCCTAGAGCATAAGATGTTTGTCTATACCTATATTTTGTAACTGAAAATAAAACAGAAGAGCCAGATCATTAAAACTAAATCCCTAGAAGCCAAATCTATAAAGATGATTCATTATCTAATAATTCTTCAGAAATATAAGGAAATGGAAACAATTGGACCTATCCTGTCCTGTAAAACTCATATGACACAGCATTCCTACAAGGAATCTACCCATGGATTAAAATGGTGGAGGTCCTCATCACAGATAGTCTGGTTAGTTTCCTTTTTCCATGGGATACTGGAGGGAATACTATGTTTCTCAGTACATTATTGGTGTGCAGGTATTGACTAAAACTATAAATTGTATGAGTGGCAGATGGCACTTACTATGTGGCACAATTCCCACTGCATACAGAAGTCATGGGAAAGGAAAGAGCAGAAGGAAGAGTAAAAAGAAAAAGGAGGAAAGGAGGAAATTGTTTCTTTGTTGTGCAGCAGATTCTCTTTAAAACAGCTCACCTTCCAGATGCTCCCCAACTAAAGCAATTGGCAGATGGCAACTACTGCAGATGGATCAGCACAGCTGAGACACATATACAGCTGCGAATAGCTGGCTCGGCAATGTTTGCTTTTCCTTCTGCCAGCCACAGGCACAGCACTTTTTTAGAGTGGGTGGCAAAGTAGGGAGAGGATTTCCCAAATTCACAGCACAGGAAGAAGCCTTCTGTTAACATTACTTTCTTCCTTGTTATCCTGAGTGCGTGATAGCATAAGATATTTTGCTCATTCATTAAAGAAAAAGATATACTTTGCCATCTATTAATTAATGTGTGTGATTAATTTAGAGAACATTTATTAGATGCAAATCTGGTGTTAATTTACCCTCATTCTTACAGATTGCCACTCAGTTCTTACGAAGCTACAAAATACTACAAGTTTTTGTCCGAGTTCTGCACTAGCAACTCCTATACTTAAGAGTAAATGAGAAAGTGTAAATAGCAGGTTGTGAAACAGAAAGTCTGCTAAGGTCAGTATTCTAATGTGATCACAAAGGCAGACTTAAGTCACATCACTGAAAACAATAACACAAGGATGACAATTTGAAACCATCTAAGTGATTGTGCAAATCTCTTCCCCCAAGCCATGAAACATGCTGCAGTATTTTTTATCCTTCTGATGTTTTTTGTTTCAGTTTTTGACTTTATATTGACATTTACTGAATTCTGTGTGTCATAAAGATATATTTGCCTAGGTAAGGTCTCAGCAGAGCAGGCTAACAATTCTCCAGTAACAGAGATGTTAATAACTATATCTAATCAGAGTACAAATGTATTTAATATCATTTAAAAGGCAAACTGTACTTAAGACCTATGCATTTTAATGGCTTAAGAAAACAGCCCAGCACATTATCCCATGTTTTGAAAGAGCACTCTGAGTGAAGACCGTACCAGACTCTGTTTAGAGGCTCTGATATTTTGAGAGCAAGGATTCATATTTGCATGCTTAGTTTACCTGCACAAGCTTCAAGCCCATAAATGTAAATATGTGCTAATAGACATGTGCCCCCTCCACCTGCCTCCTAATTACAGTAGCTGCATACATAGATAATAGGAATGTTAATATATTCGTGTTGTGGTTTAGCCCCAGTCAGCAACCAAGCACCACACAGCCACTTGCTCACCCCCCCACCTGCCCTGGTGGGATGGGGGAGAAAATCTGAAGAGCAAAAGTAAGAAAACTCATGAGTTAAGAACAGTTTAATAACTATAATAATAGTAATAACAACAACAACAATAATAATAAATTGTAATGAAAAGGAAAATTATGAGAGAGAAAGAGAGAGAAAAAAAACAAAACCCAGGAAAAACAAGTGATGCAACCACTCACCACCCACTGACCAATGCCCAGCCCACCCCTGAGCAGCGATCGCTGCCTCCAGGCCAACTCCCCGCAGTTTATGCACTGACCATCACATCAGTATAGTATGGAATATCCTTTGGTCAGTTTGGGTCAGCTGTCCTGGCTGTGCCCCCTCCCAGCTTCTTGTGCACCTGGCAGAGCATGAGAAACTGAAAAAGTCTTTGACTAGTGTAAGCACCACTTAGCAACAACTAACACATCTGTGTGTTATCAACATTATTCTCATACTAAATACAAAACAGAGCACTATACCAGCTACTAGGAAGAAAACTAACTCTATCCCAGCCGAAACCAGGACAATTGTGAGATGTGCATTCATTCTGTTTTAATGCCTACAATCATGTATCCTACACGAAAGCGCAGCTGACAGAACTTGCTTAGGTCCAGCTCCTGTTGAGACAGACCACTTCTGGAACTCAGAGTTTTCCTCATCTTTTCCCTTGTTCAGTAACATCTAACTGCTGGAGTTTCAGTCTGTCATAACTAAGAGTACTTTTCCCTCCCTCTTGGTTAATAAAATCTCATATAGACAGAAGCGCTCTGTTGGTGGACAGGACTGCTAATGCCATATTTAAAAAGGCAGGATGCATCTTTTCAGAAAAGGGGGAACAAGGTTTTTCTGTGCCAGCCTGGCTGCAGAGAGGCAATTTTCACTAAATTGGGCTGAATTATTAAGATGGGAAAAAGCTATGTGATAGAGAGGACCATATGTGTCTATATGCAAACAGGAATACTAACCTATTTGTTCCATGTAATCAGAAGGCATAGAGAGAAATTTCAGAGGAAGAATGAAACATCAATGATTTAACCATTACAGAATAAGCTCTTCTTGTTTGGTAATAAAGATATGTTTCTGAGACTGTCATAGTCCTTGAGATGTTCCTTAGGAATAATACTCAAAACAAAATGCTCAGGGGAGGTGCTATAGCACACCACTACCATTTCTAGCATACTACATAAAGCATGAGGGAATGGGAGGAATGTGTGAGCTGATAATATCCTTAGTTATCATTTAGTGGCACACATATGTATTTAGTGGTGTTTTAAACATGCACAGAGAACATCTCTAACAAGTTAGAATGAACAAGCCTATAAACTGTTAAATTGACTTGGTTAATAAATCAATTCCTAAACAGGCTTGCCAGGCAGATTTGTCAGTGATTTATGCACCTCTGAAAGTATATAAAAGACTTGTCTCTGGGGATGTTCTTATATAAAAGGCTTTTACTGGTATCCCGTAAATCCATCTGTGCTATTTCT
This sequence comes from Fregata magnificens, assembly GCA_013389945.1. Classification (NCBI taxonomy): domain Eukaryota; kingdom Metazoa; phylum Chordata; class Aves; order Suliformes; family Fregatidae; genus Fregata; species Fregata magnificens. Next base: position 19,225 of record WAAD01016685.1, read on the forward strand.
ACCACTTTGACTGTGGAGTCAGATTTGTGACAAGTTTTTTTAATGCAGGTCACAGGAGATTCTATTGATGTTCAGTTTTGGATTGCTAATTTGTGTACTTTTAGATCAGGGGAGGAGGAATCAGAATACAAAAAAAATCTAAAAATTTAAACAGACAACTTAACTAAATCAATTCAAATACAGATATACTACTTTCATGAATTAAATGCATGCACTATCCTTGTCTCATACATGGCCTTATCAAGCCAGATGAAATAATCCTGTGATTTTACTAAGACTGCATTTCATAGAACTGTCTAAAAACACATTTGAGGACCTACATCAATATGTTTAATAAGTCAAGAGTCATGCATAAATAAGAAGTGTAAGCCTTAGCAATGAAACACTTACAAATTCTCCAGTATGAATCTATGACTTCTGCCCACCTTGCTTTATCAGTGGGCACTTCCTTCCTTCCCGGTTCAGGGTGTTCCTTTAAAAACCACTGCTGTGTTTTTGTGGCACTTTTAACTCCCTTCCACACAAAACTCCCTAGTCAGTATTAATTGTAATTGAGTTTTTGGAAATTACCTGTATGTGGTGGCTCTATTAAGGCACTTAACTAGATAGGGCCAAAGTTAAACCAAGCTATGGGCCAAATTCAGACTGCCAGAAGCAAGATCATTTCTATCTATTGGAAACATATTTTTTGAGGTTGTCCTCTATAGAGAAGTAATCAGCATACTACTGCCAGCCTCATCTCCAGGTTGTTTTCCTTCCCATCCGCAACTTCCTGCGTCTCAAAGCAGAAGAGGAATCCACTGTTGCAAGAGAACACTTAATTTTTATTTTTTTTAACCTTTTGTCCAGGGACACAGCTTAACAAATTTCTCTTTATATGCAACACTTTGCACACAGCTCCAGAATTTTTATGTACAGAACAGCCAGACTACTGAGCAAAACACTTAGGAAATTATTTAAGAGACTTATCTGGGCGAATGAAGCAACTCTTAAGGTAATCATCTCATGCAAATACATATTTTTAAAAGGTGCGGGTTTTGGTTTTTTTTTCTTTTTTTTAATATGTCCAATACATTGCCTAAAGCACAGTATGTGAGAAGACAGAATGTCTATTCTGCAAGCTAAAAGCACAAATATGATTTCTTAAAAGGAAAATATTAAAAAAAACCCTAAACCAACATACTGGTGTAGTAGAATACTTTTTAAATGTATATATCTGGTATTCATGCTTCTGTCAAAAATTCAAGTAGATATTAAAATATAGGTAAGTAGTTGGAATTATACAGGTTGTATCTCCTATTTTCACACCTCTTTTTGCTTTTCAGACTAAACAAACAATCAAACTGTGCTGGACTTCAACTTAATCTTTTCATATTTTTGAAGCTTTGTCAAAACAACAGTCTTGTGTTCTTAGGACTCAATTCTGCAGTGCTTTCACAAGTGAGAAACTCAGCTCATTTGAGAAATATTTTTTGATTCACTGAGCTCTCACACACACAGTGACTGTGTGGATGTTTACAGAGTCTGGTTCCCTAACCAATGCATTTATTTTTTTCCTTCAAAAGCAAATTTCTTTACCTTTTCATATTTACATTCCCAGCACACATTTACCCTGACAGCTTACACATGAACTGTCAAACTTCATTACTGAACATGTTGATGTGACTCTGGGCACAGTCCTTAGAGTTTTCCCTGAATGAGGAATGCCTAATTTACATCTCTATTCATGATCTCTTAAGGCCTTGTAGCATAAACTCCCGTAAAAGGATGAAGACAGCACCTTCAACAAGTTCCAGGTAATCCAGGGGACTGAAGCAACCTCATTCATCCTTTTCACCAACAGGCAAACGCCTGCATCTGCCCTGCCCGAGCTCTAGCATCTGGATAGTGGCTCTGGGGAAGAAAAGCTGATGATCAGCTTTTAGTTCTTGGTATGCAGATGTCTATGTTGCATATATTACAGACGTAATTCCCTTCGGAGGCTAGCTGACAAAATAAAACAAAACAAACCCTCTGGGGGAAAAAACAAAGAAAAAAACCCACAAAAACAAGGCAGAGCTGATGTTAAACAAGAATTACTATTCCCCCCCATTAAGTACTGCAGATAGTCTCTACCAGAGCAAACAGACAAACCCTGAGAACTACTAAAATGCTAGCAAGCAGAATATGGTTCTCACAGGACACGGTTATCTTCCTAATCTCTCCTGTTGTATTCATAGAACTCTAATTCTCTAGCCAATTCTGTGGCAGGGTTGTTTTTTTTTTGCTTTACTAACTTTTTTTGGTTTTCCCCTCCATTTACAACAACTCTATTTTGCCAACAGACCTGAACTTACCCAGCAAATCTGCCTCAGAATTTTTGTTTGCCTTAAAGACAACTACAAAAAGCATTCCGGGTACAGCAATACTCCAGTCCTCCCACAATTTAGAAGAAAAAACACAACAGATGCAAACTTTCTTGAATAAGGAACATAAACCCATTTAAATCATTTTCATCTTACATTTTATGATACAGTTGTGAATTATGTTCTTTTTCCATTTGTGAAGAGGGTAGAACAGATGGTGAAGGCTAAGTTTAAAATGAGGCACCCATTAAAATAACCTACACTGCCCAGAGATTGTTCACAAAATGACAGGATTTGTTTGCTTTTAGAGGATTTTTCTTTTAATGAAATACTCTACTTTGGAAGGAGGCTGGACTTCAGAATGTTTGTTATACCATGGGATTCATAATAACAAAATTTTGCAGTAACTTTAAAGATAATTTATGTATTTTGTGTGTGAGTGTTTGTATACATACATACTTACTTGAAAAGGTTATTGCTTGGAGGTTTAGAGAGGTGAAACACTGGTTAAAATGATATATGACTGCAAAAACTGTTCGTGCTCCTGGCTGGTTTATTTTGTGCACCTGCTGTTTGGAAAAATGGCTTTTTTTCTTTTTCTTTTTTTTTTTTTCTAATAGGATTATAGTGCATAGCAGTCTTGCAAAAATATCTCTCCAACCTTCTCCCCTTACTCTGCCTCTGTTAACATCATCCCAGCCCCAAAACACATAGTCTATTTCAGATCTTGACAGATAGTTATTAGAGCAAGGAAGATGCTACAACACGTTACTACACAGGAGTCAGAAGATTTAAACCAACACCTACTGAAAAGAGATTTTATTATTTCCCCTCCTATTTTTGACAGGATTCTTTTAAGTCTTGCAACAAAAATAATGTGTTGCATGGCACCTGAGACCCTAGTTAACGTTACCAACTGGCTTATTCTCTAATTGTAAAATGTCTTACTCAGTTAGGATGAAACCCGCCCAACTTAATGACTCTTAGGGCCCCCTTAAATTTTTAAACTCCTGAGCTGGAAGTATAGTGATGCAGAAGTCATGTATGCGAAGGATAAGTACAAAGTCTAAGGCCTATTAAATATGTGATAAAACTTTAGGGCAAAGCAGTTGCATCCAATCTTTGTTAGTAATAGTACAGAAAATCCTTATAGAAGGAACAAAAGAGGTAGCACCCAATGTTTCAGCTTCAAGGTGTAAATACTCATCGTTCCCTTAAGCTAGAAAATATTCACCTGAAGTTCCTAAGAGATTTTTGCACTTTAGGTATATTTTCTGTTACCTCAAACTAACAAAAAAAATGGATTAAGAAAGTCAGTGCCTAGCGGTTCAACAAAAAGTAATTATTAAAATGTCATGATTTATATAAAAATGACTATATGTGTAAATAGAGTTCTGAACCAACTTGGAATTTAACTGTTGTTAGAAGCTGTTGGTAGAAACTTAATTTTTCAGGTTGAGAGTCTGAATTAAGGATTTTTTTTTTTTAAATCCAGTTTTTTTTGTTATTTTTGAAAGCTCTTTCTGATATATTTGAGAAGTTGCTCAGATTGTGAGCACAAATCCAGGAGATCAAATATGGCATATACATACAGAACGTAGCCCTTCAAGACTAATATTGCCCAAATCATGTTTTCTAAATGCTGAGAGCAAATGTACCTTTCTGAAAAGTATATCCAGTTATCCTGCATTTCAGAAAAAGTATATTGTACAACTCAGGAAAGAAAATAGATAACATCAACCCTATTCTTGCCGTCCAACATAGTTTTAAATGTAAAAAATTGCTATGCTTGTTTAAATTAACATTCATAAAATTCAGAGGGAAATTCCATATTTTGAAGACCTAATATAATATAAAGCTAATACAAAAGCCTGTTATCAGACCCTGGATGCTGTTAGAGAGGAATGCTTTTAAATAAGCATCTCTAAAAAAAAAAATCCTTAAATAACAGTATTTCCTAAGCACATTGCCAATAATTTTACAACCATCTTGTTAAAGTTTAACCCTACCACCTAGCCACTACATCATTAGGAGAATGAATAATCTCCATTGCTAAATGATTTCCAGATAAAGAAATTAAACTGATAAAATGTGTAAGGTAAAACAGGTCAAGCAATCTCCAGTTTCACTGTTAATTAGTGCACGTTTACATGTGAGAATGACAGAATGTTTTCTTATTAGTTGTAATATGTAAATACATATATTTCCATGCTTTTTTCCCCACTTTTCCCCTTGAAGGAGAGTTCAGGTTTTTTCAAACGGAGGCAATAGTAAAAAATATTCGTATATGTATAAGTAGGAGCAGAGAAGAGTATGCACCCCCAATCGTCTGGAAGATGCCAGAAAGATTATTCACTTTAGTAAATAAAAAATTTAACCAAAGTTGTGCTCCAAATAGGACCTTGCCTTGCTAGAAAGTGGAGAAAACCAAAACACCAAAATAGATAACACCAAATTAATTAACACCAAAGCAAGTCAAAATGGCCATTTAAGAGACAGCAGCAGGCAAACCACTCACAAGACTGTCAGATTTTGCTTTCACTTCCACTGCCTGGGATGAAACACAAGCTACTGACAGAAAATTCAGACCTATAATGTTTGTCTACAGAATTATTTGCAAAAGAACAAGGAGAAATATGTGTATAGGCCTCTGCAGAGAACAATATCCTATGCAATACCTCCAAAAATCTACTGCGTAATTTCGCAAGAAGTTATGTTTACCGCACATCTACTGTGAGGAGAGACCACGTTCTGCATAGAGGTAGCAGACTATCCTTTCCTGCATGGGTTTCCTTCAAACCATTGCCACACATGGTATCTACAGATTTTATTACATAGTCCCACTGAAGTTAGTCAGCCTCCTTCCCAGAAAACTCCTCCAAACTCTGGCATGAATTATGGACAGTTAAGGAGACGTGTGCACAAAGTACAGCTCTGAATAAGCATTTCAGCTTTTAATTTATAATGTGCCAGGAGAAAGGAGTTGGTTTTGTTTTGTTTTTTAAACAGATGCCACGACAGCCAGTTGTTTCACAGAAAGGAAGTTTGTTTCCCACTGGCACTAATAATACTCCTTTCCATCAGGGGCTTGAGTCATAGCCATTACTCACTTCTCACCTAACCATTAAATCAGGTCCTCCCTCAGATTTTGCTTCTGTTTCAGTGACAGGGATGTAAGCTGCATCAAGGCAGACGTATAGGGCGACAGTATGGGAAGTTTGCTCATCTGCTTACTAAATTCCTACAAGTTAAAATTAACACGCATCGTTAGTGTTTCTTTCTGCATAGGTAAATAATAGCAGAAATCAGGCTTTAATTGGTTATGCACAGTAAAAAAAAAAAACATGCAAATAGTATTTGTCCTGCAGGGACGTTCCTGCAGGGATAACATTCAAGCGTCATTTTGGTAGTCTCCATTAAAAGCAATCCCAGTAATTAACTAACAAAAAGCTAGGACTCCCACACACTTTACAACATCTGTAAACTAAACTTACTGCTCCACTTCCCCAAGAAATCCCTGTTCTCCCCGATTTTTACATTCCTAGATTTTCATAGTTCTCTGACATGCAACCATGAGGAGGAGACTGTTACTCCAAAGAGCCCTTCACAGAAACGAATGTTCCTCCCATCCTCGCTGCTACAATTAGCACTGAACTAACAAAAATATCATTGAT
>WAAD01016685.1:25253-41788 GCA_013389945.1 Fregata magnificens
GATCAGCCGTCCTGAGCAGTCTTCTTTTTGAAATATCACGCGATCATCTTTTTCCAAACAAAACCATTTTACAGTTTCCATTTATGGGATATGAACAACCCAATTAAAAAAAAAATCATTAATTGCAGATTCTGGCATTCAATTATCTGTCAGTGGAACATTCCTTGGCTTGCTGGAATGCAGGAAGAACCTTACAGTTGTGAGAAATTTTATCTCCATTTTTCAGATAAAGAAAAGTTACTTGATGTAGGTCACAAGTGAAACATTCTTACAGCAGGAACAGAACCCAAAATACTTGGTTTCCAGACTCATACTCTGACCACTTCACTATGCTTCCATGGCTTTAAAGAAAACAATAGCACATCAGCAGCCATTGCCCAGCCAATTTTGTTTAAATCACTGCTTCTCAGTTGGTGATCTAATCAAGACGGCAGTCAGGCCTGCTCTGCTCATGACTCCTGCAGCGCTCATCTCAACAGGAGTTGCAGCATAATGCACGTTTATAATGGATGGTTGAATCAAAAATAAAGGTAAGCTATTTGTTTGAAACGTTCATCTTATTTTATGTTCATATGCTTGCATAGGATGCCTCTTAAGCGGTTGTTTGAGATCCAAGTCAGAGAGGTGTACAATAGGCAAAGCCAACAAATACTCTTACTGATTATCACGAGTGTGTGCCTTAGCATTTCCTTTACAATGAGAAATTCAGAAAGTAAAACTGAAAAAGTTCTGTTTACCCAAGCATCTCCAAAGGGAAACAATAATGCTTAAAACAGAAGCATTCCTTGTACTATACGAAAACAATTTGATAGCATAATAGTAATGAAAAAACCCCTCCATGTTTCAAGTGTATAGAATTCAAAATTTGTTTGGTAGTTGTACATCAGTTAATTATTTTCAAATATACGCACACAAAAAATAATGTTGTACAAAACTAACTCCCACATCCAATGATTAAAATCTTCATCCTAAGAATTACAGGTATTTCCCAAAAAACAAATTAAGATTTACACTATGCCCATCTGTTGTAGCAATGGGGATAAGTGTAATTGGCCAGCCCCAAAGCTCTCTTCTCAATGACAATTTCTATTGGCAGGTGCCCATATACATTTCCTTAAAGAATGTGAGCCTCTAGCTAACTGACTTGACTGGAGTCCTAGCTTTAGTGACCACAAATATTGCAACAATAAATAGAAACTACTTAAAAATACTGTTTCATTTAACAAGGACAATATCCCACAGTGTATGTACACACAGTCACACATAAGTATACACAGAGAGCCCTCAGAAGATTTGTCCCCAAATGTTTGGGCAACTGCTTGGTTATTTGCATATCATGAAATGCTGATACTGATCTTTGATTAGATACAGGAAAAGGACTTTTAGCCATTGAGTAAATAATCTCACTAAAAATTCCTGGAGCTAAATACAGTCAAAGTGGTGATTTCCTACAAATCTATATTCCTTGAGTTATGTCCATAATATAGCTTCAGTGAGTTAGATTTGATGGCTTATGTCCACCAAGATGTTTGATTTTTTGACCTCTTGGGGACTACAGGGCAATGACCTCTGACTTTCTGATGACTTCTCTCCTATGGTAAATGATTTTGAGGGCTTGTCTGCCTGGGAAGGATACTGAAGGACAGTGTATGCTTTGAATTTACTGCATAGCAGTAGGCAACGGAAAGCTGTAGTCAGTCAAAACTATATTAAGTAACAAGAGTGTCCACATAGACAATTACTGTGGAATTACCAGTGTGTTGTAAATTCACAGACATACTGTACACTAACATCCTTGCCCCCTTATAGCAAGCTCTTCACCCTTTCTTGATGAGCACAGTCCTAATCTTGTAGGGAAAGGAACAGGTACACACGGAATAAAGAGGCTTTGGGGATGGAAGTTCGAGCAAAGTACATATACAAAATGGAGAAAGGGTTTTAAGTCGGCCTGTTCAGACTGATTGGAGTTGGTTTATCCTTTAATGAGGGCTGGCTGGGAACTGGCTGTTTCTTTCTCATGGTTAATTCTCCTAAAAATATAGAGAGATTCTCAATCCTGGTCAAACACTGAATTTCAGTGTAATACTAAATCAATATTCTCAGAAATAAATATATGGTTTTGATCAATAAAATGTTATTGATTTAATAAAGGAAAATGTTTCATTTAAATTCACATTTTATGTTATTTTAATACACCAAACCTTTGAAATGGAAATCAGAAAGTTCCTTTTTGATAAAGTAAAAATGTTATTCAAAAAAGAAAAATCAATAGAATGTTTTTGCTCCAATCTTTTAATTTCAATGAATTCAATATTTTCTGTCAGAAATAATGTTTTATCAGAAAATGCTTGATTAGCTCTGACTTCAGTCCCAAAATATCTCTAGAAAGCCAGCTTCATCTGCCCTCATGGATCACAAGTCATGAAAACACTACCCATCAACACCCAACTTGAGACCTACAGTGCAGTGGACCAAAAGCCACAAACACCTGATAGAGCAGCATAACAGCAGGAAATTGGTTGCGTGAACATCATTACAAGACAGACTGCTGCAAGGGCTGTATCACACAGGCTTCAAATCCCCCACTCCACCAACCTAGCAGCAGTAAAGGAGAAAACTGAGATCACTGAATCAGGCACCTCCACGTCAGAGCAATATGTAAAGGCACTTGTCTGCATTAAGACAGAGTACAACGTCCACTGCCCCATTTGCTATTCCATGACTATTGAGTGTCATCTGACCCATGAGTGTGTCTACAAATTGTGTACTTCCGTGTCTGTACACCCCGCCCCCAGATGTACTTGCATACATGGTACTCACGTGGTAACTCTGAACACTTTATGCTTTGCCTATAATAAATAATAATAATAATAATAATTCTGATTTCCTAGTGGAAAGGGTACAGAATATTTCTGGAGGGAGAAAAGGCACCTACAAAAGTGATAAAAAAGGGTTTTGTTTAGTTTTGTTAAAAAAGGAAAAAAAAAGAAGAAAGAAAAAAGTAAAAAAAAGTTCTACTGATTTAGAAAAGGGAGTACAGCTATGGAAGAGGCTCAAGTCACAGTTTTATCTTCAAAAAAGAACCGATATTGCTAGCATTAACAACTGGCAGGAGAGTTATATTTGAAGGAATGATTTGTTCTTTCTGGGAAGAAAGAAAATCAGCAGCTCAGTGGAATCATTGATATTTTGAATTTGATGCAATATAGCAATTTCTTCTGTGATTACTTAGACGTTAATAAATGTAGCTCATTTTATAGGCTATTTATAAATCATGCATTTAGTATACAGCATGTCCAGGAGAAAATGAGAAGTTATTACTCACACAGAGTATCCTTCTTGGGAAATACACTTTAGTAACTGGATCAGAATTTACTTCAAGCTATCAAGGAAAAAAGGCATTCAAATCAATGATAGCTTCAATCTGTATACAGTAGATCTAAATCTAGGCTAGTGAAAATCTAACCTTTCACTATTAGGGGTAAGTGGCTTGAATAGAAAATGCAGATGCTTTCTCAACTTCTTTGTCTCGATATTGCTTTGTAATAGAATAAGTTATAATTCTAATAATTTAGTGAAAGATAATTACTGCAAATATACAACTAGGAAAAAAAAGTTGTGCTTGTACCAAATAAGGTTTATAAATAATCAAATAAAAGATTTTGTACGTGAGCATACCTTATGGAACGTTGTGCTAACCGCAGCTAACTCTACCTGAAGGAAGTGAAGGGCTGTTACAATGGCTTGTATACAATGTCACAATGCCAAAGAAAACTGGAGGATCCTTGTAATTAAATGAGCTAAATTTCCAAACACTTAAGAAATCCCGTCAACTCATAATTCAACTGTGCCGTCTTGAGCCCAAGACACATCAAATCCATACAAGCATATAGGAGACTAAAACATAAATCAAACTGCATAAATATACCACAGATTTACCTTTAAGGGAAAAATAATTTTCCATTCAGCTTGATGACTGTCTTGCTGCTATTACCAAACTCAGGTTTGTTCACATTTGATGAATTCTTACTAAACATTCCTGTTTTGTTAAATTTAGAAACCTTCTCTTAAAATGAACAGCATAAGCTAAATGTAGAAGATCTGTAAGAACTTCCATAAAAATCCTCCCAGCTAATTTCAACATTGCCAGGATTTCTTCTCTCCTTTTTGAACCTTCAGGAGATTCAAGCCTGCTGGTATCTTTTTAATCAAACTTCCTGTTCAGTAACTTTTCTATGCCCATCTTTCCTATACATTTTTACAGTGGCATCCAAACAAAGATCATTAGTATAGTCTGTCCTACACTCTAACAACTGTGTTGCACATGCTGCCATACTTTCTAATGTGCTGCTGATGCTACTCTGACTTGCTTCTGTTGACAGTGTTTGTTTAGTAAGCCTACTCTTGTTTGCCAGAATTACCACACACAGAGAGCATGGACAATAACAATTCACTTTCAGTCAAGTAGGGTTCTGATACCTAGCTAAATTTTACTCAGCATGAACTGTGATTAACTGAACTGACTTCTACATGAAGTGATTTGTCTGAGGTGATTAAGTTTCCTCAACATCACCCACTCAAAGTCAAAAACTTCAGCTCCCAAAATATTCTGGTTTAATTCAGGATTTTTTTTTCCCCAAGGTGCAGACTATTATAATTAAGTTATAATTTATAAACTGTAAGACAAAGCAACTACATTTTTGAGTTCTCCATCTCCCTTTCTTTTGCCCATGGGACTTAAATTACAGCCATGTATGTCTGTGAACATAATCACAAAGTTACACAAGGTTTCCAAGTATTTTCAGGTGGACATTATAAATACATTCAGCTACAATGCACAGCTGATTGGGCACATGCTCTGGGGCAGAGAGGCAGGTGGAAGCCATGACAGCTCAACCAGACTGAGCAAATGAACTCGATCATTTAACAGAAATAAGACTGAAGAAATGAATCAGCAGCATCAGTCTTATGCCGAGACACATCACATGTGGTATCCTGCTAGCAAGCAGAAGTGAAAAGCAGCTTTTCAACTCTGTAACAAAGAGTGATAGAAATGCAATCAACACCTAGAAAATAAACATTAGAGGTGAAAGTTCCCCCTTCTGCCAGCACCAACTGACATTTCTTTCATACGAAGAGATATGGCTGGAAAGACGAGAGAAGCCATGCAGCCGTGAGCTCAGGAGAGGCTAATCCCACTGCCACTTAGGCAGCTTCCCAGGCAGGCTTGGGCAGGCACACCACACTCTGCAGTGCCACAGTTATATTCTTATCAGTATCCAGGCAAGTTAGATGGCTAAGTGCAAGGAGGTCTAAGCTGTCTTTACAAGCATAACTGTAGTGCAGCCATAATGTCATTATCTCTCAGAATTTAGAAGTCAGTCTAGCCCATCCTCAGTTGCAATAGAGCAGAGAAAGGGCAGTTGGAGCATACACTGAAACATTGCCATTACTAGTTGGGTGCAAAGTAAACACTGGGAAAAACGCATACAGCATGCTGCAAGAGAGGATACCCTCTAAAATCAGTTCCCTAACATACAGTACTTAGCACAAGTTGATTTCAAAGTCTGTCTTGGATTGCTCGTAACAAACATTCTAACCATGTTCTGAAATATTAAACATGTATGTACTTGAAGAACAAGGTTATTCATGAGCTTAAATGCTTGTTCCTAAATTAACTTGAGTTAATCTGTGGATAATTGACTGAAGTTATTTACAATAAAAATAACAGCCAAGGCACTAAACTGTGTCTGGAAGAAGCATTTATGAAATACTAGCACAAGCCCAAGCCATATGAAATACATAGGCTAACATTTACGTATCAGCTAGTTTAAATAAAATTCAAATAAGAGCAATAAATTTAAAAGTGTCCAAACACAGAAAATACAAACATGAGTGGAAGAAGGCTATACTAAGTAATTGTTTAGTAATTTTTCTTTATTATGATTTTATTATTTTAAAATAAGATTTTGGCTCCTAGCACTAAAAATTCTATGTACAGAACCTAACTCTTCCTCCTGGGAGGTTTTTTGATATGTTTGAAAAAGAAAAACAGCAGTTCGGCAGACATAGAGTCTACCTTCTAGAAATTTGCAAAGCTGTACAACTGTTTGAATGCAATTTTCTGGATCTACGTAATATACTTTTTTTTGCCCTTAAACATAAAATCTATTTTATGAGTGACAGCAAAAAAAAGTTTATCTCATTTTGTCTCTGCCTGTGAAAAATATTGATAACAAATGTTATTGGCCAAACTTTCCATTATTTTCTTCAGGAAGTTCAGAATTAGTTTTTGTTCAGTTATCAAAGGAAAAAAAAAAGATTCATGCTCTAAACATGTAACTTTCACCTAATCTGTTGCTGATTTACTAAAACTGATGCCAAAAACCACCTAGTAAAAACAAGTAATCTCCTTCGCAATTTGCTTAAATCGCAGATGTACCATTAATAATATTTGGAAAAAAAGAGAAAATAATTACTTCCAATATATAGTAATGGCGTTGCTAAGATACTACCCTAAAGTTGAAGACTGTTTTATCTTTTTCTGGAAAAAGCAAAACAAAACCAAAAGACTACTATACTCAACTTTTGATGCCTGGATGACTTTTAATCTAGACACAATGTGTACCTGAAGTTTGTTTCTTAAGATTAAAACTCCAATTAGTTTATTCAAACTTAAGTTAGGCAGTGAACAATGGGCTTAGTCTATGAGAACTTCAACAAAAAGTTTCCACTCCAAATCAGCATGTCAAATAAGAGTCAAAACGTCAGACGCTGAAGGATTGCGAAATGACACATTTTCATTTGAGTTTGAATTCTCCTTTAGATGATAAAAAAATTGTTTTGATCTTCCCAGAGAAAGAACATGCATACTATTAAAGTATTTCTTGTTTATAAGACACACAAAAAAACCTGAGTAGTTGACTTACAGAAGAACCTTTTCAGAAACAGTATGCTATTTTATTATTACTATAGGACTGTTCAGCAGCTCCAGACAGTATCATCAGCTCCTAGGCTAGACAATATAATGACTGAAAGCATTCTCAGGCAAAATACTTATTCAACTTTTCTTATACATGATAAAAAGAAATATTTTCCCTGTTTTACAAGTAGGCTGCAGAGAAAAATACACGATATTTCAGTCACTGAAGAAATTTGTAGGACATTTGGGATAAAGCAGGAGCAGCTCTCTGTGTTGGTTAGATAGGAAGACTAACCTCCAAAACAGAGACACTTGAGACATACCAAAAATTTAGGTAACTTGGCAGTTCCTTGCCCATCATAGTTTTACAAGTTTGTAAACTACTTTGTAATCCTGATTACAACCTCTAAGTAACCCTCTGCTCAATATAAACAGTAATTCAGTCAGGAACCTTACTTTAGCAGGGATACAGATGGAGTGATTTGTAGCAGAGGGCATATGGCTTTCCATGATAAGCTGCCCGCTAACTCGGGACAGTTTCTGTGATGTACAATTTGCTCATGTTTGAGAGCTACTGTGGCTTTAGGTCTTCACAGTGAGCTGCTATTGGGTATAATTCTTGCTCTACCAACTACATTATCTAAATTTTGGTTTAATTGAAAAATGGGGGAAGAGGGAAGTGGGGGCAGAATGAAGCTCCATACCTCCTCTTTGGTTTCAAAATATCATTTTACAAAATCAATTTGGCAGTTCAGTGTTAAAACTTTGGTGGAATATTTGTCACTAATCATATACCTTGTTGTCAAGTTCTATGCAACAATTCACGTCTCTCTAATTGAAGTGCTTTGTGCTCACATCTAGCACAGAAGAGGACGGAAATTATTCCTAAATTGTACTAAGCTACCCTCAGTCCTGGCAAGCAGCAACTTGTTACCCATTTAGCCTATTCATTTTAGCATTACCATGAGGGTACACTCCATGGTTTGTGGAGAGCAGTTACAGATACTAGATGAATGTGACTTTTGCATTCTTTTTTGTTCATGCATACACTAAGTTATTATCCCTCCTGAGTCTCATCTTGCTAGGTATCTTCATCCACTAGCTTTGTTCTGATAACTCCCTGCGCACACAAGTTGAGGCTTTGTCTACCTCAGCTTCAGCTTCCTGACTTTTGAACGGAACTGCTTTATTGGAGTTCTTTCACATTGTATCCGTTAACAGTTGCTTTAAATGATGATAAGGAAAAAATTATTATATGATTTCACTGAGCAGGATCAAATTTTGGAATGTGATGATAATTTGTTCATCATGTTTTATGATTATGCTTAAAATAATTATGTTGCTTTTTAATAATACAAGAGTACTACCGCTGAAGACACAGAACAAAAAAGTTTGTACCTATCTAAGAGAGAACTGACAAATCTCTCTTTGCAATGATATCATGCAAAGATGTGACAAATAAAAGTATTAGGTCAACATTAAGAAGACTTCACATAAAAGCTTAGAATGGAATTCTTAGTACAATGCCTGCCTAGCAGTTATGATATGCAAGTGAACTAGACATATGAGTCATTGCACTAGCTCATATGACACGTTTAGCTCTTACGACGTGCTCATTTTATGCTGTTTTAATTGTTGCCCTTAGTAGAGCTAAGGAAGAGACCTTGTTTGAGGTCTTTATTTTATGTAGGCAACACTTCAGTCTAATCTTGCTATATATTTGCAAAATGTGAATTTTCTCTAACTGAATGAAGGTAATATATAAATGTAATGAAAATACATGGAAAGCACATCATGAAAATATCAATGGAAAACTTTTAGTTAAAAGTAATTTATTAGCTAAATAGCTCTAAAGTGTTATTCTGGAAACCAATATGATACTCAAATCAAGTTTGCACTTAATTTCAGTATCTATGGCCTGGCATATTGATTTCAGTTCCATCAGATAGCAAAATGATCTAAAATGGTTTGAGTAACAATTTTGTGCTAAAAAGCTTATTCCAATTAAAATAGTTCTTCTGAGGTACAAGATATATCATTACCCAACATTCCAAGGACAAATCTTTCCATTACTATAAAACAAATATAATAACGGGGAGAGGTGAATGAAATATTTGCCATAACTGTTGTAGAAAGTCGTATGTTCTAAACAGTCAAAGCAACAACTGTCTAGTTCAGTTTATTACATGAACGTCCTTCTAGAAGCCTGCAAAAAAAGTTGCAATACAATGACTAAATCACTACATGTAAGAATATGTACCAATCCTGAACAGTGTTGCAAGCTAATCAAGCAAACAAGAGACCCATCAGAATAGAAATCAATAGATCAGCTCTGGTGTGTTAGGAATTAGCTCTGACTAGCTAACCAAATAATCTGAGAATACAGTATCCAACATATGTTTAAACATCTTTATTTGGAGATGGATTCACTAAATACATTTGCCTGTGACATCTGGGTGACCACAAATAAGCACTCCATTAGCAGGGAATCATCTAGTAACTGATACCTAGGCATTTGACTGCTAAATTCTCTTTATTAATGGTTGAATATATTCTATTCCTCAGGAATACTATATAAAAGATCAAGCTGCTCCCATCTCCTATACACCTCTTAGAGAACAACATACTTAACACAGCATCAGTGGCATCCCTGTTGAAGGCTGAAGTTAAAAAGAACCATTTCTTTGAAAAGATCCTACTTTCAAAAGGAAAAAGAAAAATTGCCATCCTCAGTCTCCTGGCTCTTCTGTTTATTTTCTTCTTTTCAGTAGTTTGTTTCAATAGAGATATCATGGTGATGATTATACATAGAAGGCCAGCCAGGTCACGAAACCTCTTGTAGTGACTCTTAGGGGAGAGGGCATATACTTTGCCAGGCAGCAGCACAAATTGGGTCTCTCAAACCAAGTTTACCTTTTCTGTAGCCCAGATAAATAATCTCTATATATTCCTATACACACGTTGCAATGCTTAAGTTCAAGGAAGATCTCAGTGGGTGACCAGAACGCTGCCTTCCTCTACCACAACATACTGTAGAACTGACACTACACAGAATCATGTACCCAGATGGCAATCCAGGTATTTACAGTCACTTACAAGCCACGAAAACACCCTCCATAACTCTGAGAAGTTGCTGAGGCACTTTACAATCCCAGAGGACACAGCATACAGCATAAGGAGGCCAATTGTACGATCTATAATTCTACAGATTGAGGAATCAGCTGATAATCCCTCTGTCAAATCAAAATTCTGGTCTACTGAGACACTTCAGCCTCCTTCAGCAATTATCCACCTCTAGTACTGCCAGAGTCCAATACTCCCTCACCAGCTTTTCAGATATTCCACGCATGAAAGGTGTAATGTTTTATATCCCTAGTTGCCCGGAAGGTGTACATGGGTGAAGCCAGCTCAAACCTGCTGCTCTATTCCAAGTTATTTTACTAGTTGTCCAGTTTTCATACTCTGTGTTGGACTGAGCCACGTATTTACAGCCCCCATGCCGGTCTGGCTGACTCAGGGAGACATTCACTTCACCAGATGATCCATTCAACTGTTGACAGCTGCTTATCTAAAACAAATGCCACCCTTTGGTCCCCTTTCTGTTGAGATAATCAGTTGCTTTGCCTTATCCCTGAGCTTCATGAGCGCATCACCCCTGCTCCTCTGCACTGAGCCTTCTTCTATTGTAGGGGTTTATTCAGTGAGTCACATTCCACCCCTAGGACTTTAGTCAGTCAAAAGTACAGGGCAGGCCTTAAAATATCAGGGGTCACGATACCTTTTATGTCTTATTCCTTCTCCAAGAGAAGGCAGAAGGCTTCATACAAAAATTAAAGGGAAAATTCCATAGGGCTTCCATGGGTGGCAGCAGCTGTTCCAGTGCGGGGAATCATTAATATGAAGACTTGCTTGAATCTTACTACTAATCCATCAATCTGAGAATGGTGTACACAAGTCCTTAAAAGCTTTACTGATGGAACTGAAAGATATGCACTGCTACCAATTGGAATTAAAGAAAAAAGGGGAAAAGAAGCCTTTCTGTTAGTTAATATTGCCATAAAGCTATTCTAAACTGAAGGAGAAATAACCCAACAAAAGACCCCTCCCCTGGCCTTCTAATCAAGTCTATAGATTGATAACTCCAGAGCTTTCAGTGACTGAAGGAAGCCAGCCTCTCAGTTACATGTGACAAAACAGACACTTGGACCTGGTGCCCTCCTCATGGCCTTTGACTTCAATGCCACCCCATTGGGGCAGCTGCAGCACACTCAGTGGCATGGCAGGGTTGTGGAAACTCCTCCAGATGTTGTGAAGGAAGGGCTCTGCTGGGTATGAAGCACCATAGTCTCCTATCAGGCAATCCACCTT
The DNA here is from genome assembly GCA_013389945.1 of Fregata magnificens. Taxonomy (NCBI): domain Eukaryota; kingdom Metazoa; phylum Chordata; class Aves; order Suliformes; family Fregatidae; genus Fregata; species Fregata magnificens. The sequence goes on from WAAD01016685.1 coordinate 36,544, forward strand.
TAGTCAGCAGAATCAGGGTCATGGAGGGAAGAGAGTCATCCTCCTTCCTCTCCTACTCCTGATGCCCAGGAGATCAATGTGACCTAGCTGTCAGGCTGCCAGAAGCATAAGAAAGATACTTGCAACTTGCTCTGCCTGTTTCCTTATCATACTCAGCCAGGTGAGGCTCCTGGTTGTGCAGAGTAAGACCACTGTTCAAGCTGTACGAGTCACCATCAAATGAGGCACACTGAGGTGTTCATAAGCTCTAGTTCTTCAGGATTTCTTCTGGGAGTTCATATACCAGGGTAAACCTCTGCTCCCAGATTATATTGGTTTCTGAATGAGTATTTTGCTAATGCTTAGATGTCCATGAAGTCTCATTAGGGGACCTTTTCACTAGTTCACAAGCACTTTGTCATTTTCCCTACAGTGCTGATAAGCTTTGTTTTCCTTAAAGAGAAGCAATAGCCAATAATAATTGTCCTAAATAACTGAGTAAAGGAATAGGAGGTCTTGATCCCAAAGTCGGGGAAAGGAGGAAAACCAAAACCTTGGCAATACCAATCTTTGGCCATTCTCAGCTGATAACTGGTGTAGCCTTTTTACAACCTTATAGATATAGTAAGGAACATTGTTTCTAATGGGTATTCCTCTGAAGCAGAAATTAGCCACAATTGTAATCTAATAAATCTCCCTCTCATCCAGGTAGCAAGTCCTACCACACACATCCTTCTTAGTACTCATGTATTCTGTACAATGAAAGTCTGCATAAATCTATCTTTAACAGAACCTCTATGAGCAGGTAACCAGCGAGACTGCTAAAAGTGCTATCTTTAACAGAAAAATGTGGGTAGAAGTTTGCCAGCTCTCAGAGGGGATTGATAAGATTTTATTTCATGATTGTATCCTTTTACCAATAAGTTTGCAATAGAAGTTAAGGCTGTACTTTCTATTTTTGTTTGTTTGTTTTTCTCTTATGTTTTGGATTTGTTTATTTAACCCTTATCTTTAAGGATAAGGGTCTGGACTGCCTTCCAAAAATCATAGTAACATTAAAATTCTAGATTTTGAATCAGTTTTCTAGTTGTAATAAGCCTGTGAAAGCTTCACCATAATTTTCTTTAATATTAACATTGGATAATCTTCAACGTGCAGCACACAGTTGTTTGCCATGGTTGATGAAATGACAACTTGGAAAAAAATTTCAGTTCTCACATGCTAAGGAGATTTCTTTTTCTGAGCTTAGCAGAAAAAACAAGTCACTGTAAATCCTGTCAGATTTGTATCTGCTCTGTCCCAGATCTGTAGGATGTCAGTAGGACTATCGCTCAAGCTAAAGCAGGCTGATGCTGTCAGCTTCTGTAACACCAGCACTGGAACCTAAAACAAGAAAGCCATCTCTATTATTCTTTACACATGCTTTTCCCATCATTCTACTGTGGTGAGAAAGGAGGAATCATGCCTATGACTTTTAGAAACAGTCGTTTCTAGGGAAGAAAGAGGCAGAGCTTAGGTCACTAGAGCGCACTCCCAGAGCAAGTCGGAATGAAACCCAAATCCTTGAGTTTTATCATTTTCTGTTACAAATATTTTGTCAATAGGTTTCACAGGTTTATCTTTCACCCTTATTATAGCGGCTAGTCCACACAAAGGACTGACTACTACTATCATCGGTCAGTTGGAACATACTCCAGGTGACAGAAATAAATATGATGGGTTTCCACAGTTACAAAATTGCTGTTGACTTGTATCGGGAGCAATACAGTTCCACGTAATAGAATTTCTAGGAGGGATTAGTTTGCTTTCCTAAGCAATGAAATAACACATATTTGAGCGTCCAAAAAAGTCTTGTACTCAGAGCTCTATGCTATTTTTTCCTTATATGTGTACTTGTCTGTCAAGCTGGATTTTTGTTGCTTTTTTTTTTTTTAAGCCACCATTAGGAAATAGGGAAGAACTAGAGACCATTTATAGAAAGTGGCAATGCTATGTAAGATTAGACATATCCTTTCCTAGATTCTTACCTATAAAAAATTCAGCTACAAAAGTTCGCAAAAGTTACTACCAGCCAACTCTGTGTATTCAATAATACCAAATAACAATGAAATTTTAAGTATAAGCTTTTTTTCTAGATTGCAATCTCATTTGCCATACTGTACAGCTTACCATCAGGTTGATAAGAAATGCTAAAGTATCATCAGATTCCTTGGCTGTTTTGTAAGATAGAGAACAACAGACATTGCCAAACACCACAAAGTAACCTTAAATGCTATTGACAGATATTCAGCAACCAAGAGCTAATATTCAGCCCTGTGCTTTCCATGTGCAAATGGAAATTAGGATTCACTCAACCAAGGTCAGAGGAACAACAGTTTCTCTTCACTTCTATTTCTTTCATGTCTGGAAGCCAACATTTTGAAATGTAGTATTAAAAAAATTTATAAAGATCCAGCAGATTTACCCAAGTCCAACAAATTAGCCTTTCTTTGACTTACATAAACCAGGGAACTACATAGGCATAACAACCAGTGCAACCATGGCAACACCTACTTAGAAAATTTCATGTACTTTACCATCATAAGACCTCCAATCATTTTGGCCCTGTCTCTCACAGAAATGTGTATTTCTGTTTTCCTTTCTGTCTATATGGAAGCCAGTTAGAAGAAAATCTACTTGTTTTTTAATTATTTGTATTTAAATGTACTTGAAATTAAGTAGACAAAAAAAAGCGACATTGTATCCCTCACAAATAAAATGTTAGACAATATGATCAGTTCTTGAAAAAACAAACCTTACCAAATTCCTGACGCTATATGCCACACTTGTTCCTCTGTCAGAAATACTTTGCTTTCTAAGAAAGTGAAATATTTCAATGGACTTCAAACCAACATATATTACTGCACTTCCGTAGTATATTTTTTCCCAGTTTTAATAATCCAATTCTACCCTTTTCTCTTCCCCTTTCCATTGCATTCAACCAAGTTTTCATTGTATTTCTCTTTTTCTCTTTAGAGCAAGCGAACAAGCAAAGCCAGCCAGATAGCCTGCCCTTTGAAATGGGCAGTGCTGTATATCTAATTTGGATTAGTCATGCATTCATTCCAAACTAAAAGCAATGTTTATGCTTTTTTTTCTCATTATGCTTTGGCTCTTCGGCAAGTTCCATATTCATTAACACAAGTTGGCAGACAGGAATTTAGGCTACTGTGGGATTTATTCAGGAAACAGACACAGTATAGGCATGAGGGAACATTTCTCTCTTATAAGTGCTGTACACACCTTCTCATGTGGATTTGTGAGACATTTTATTTGCATAAACAGCTGTCTTCTTACCTCATTTCTGCAGCAACAAATAGTACCATGCAAGAAAACTGCCATAAGAGATCCTGCTCTTATTCTTCAAACCACTCCCCCTATTTCTCTTTGCAGCTGGCTCTTCAAACTCAAAAAAATGAGCATTACATTATTTCCCAATCCTATTATAACCTGTATTGCAAGAATAAGATACCAAGACTTAATTTCTGTAGATAGTTTGAGGCTAAATATCAATATCTTTTAGCTTTTAGCCATATCAAAGATTATTATATCAACTGTTATTCTGAAATTAGAATAAAATTCTAATAATTAAACAAGGAAAAAAATTCAATCAGGTAAACAGCAGAATTTTGAAAGATCAAAATCCTACAGATCACTTTTAGAGTTCAAAGAACTAAAAAAAAGAGGAAAATAAACAAAACAGGAACATGGTAGTATATTTCAGAGAGTGGAACAAAACAGACAAATGTTCCAGGCCAACAAAAAGAAACAATAGTGGATTTTTTTTTTTTTTTTTAACGGGAGTATTTTGATTACTTTACTCAGAGATTTTACATAAAGATGCTATTACACAGTATGCCTCTAACTATGCCACTTACAACATACCCCTGGTGTTTACTGATCTATATTTGTTCAACTATTGCTGTGAGGTTATTCCTTACATGATATTGTAATGAATACTTACATCTCTTTTACAGTTGTCTAGGCCTATATCAAATGCACATCTTTGGAAGGGTTGGGTTTTTTAGATCTCAGTGAAGAAAAAAAGGAACTGACACTGAATTTCATTTTTAAGAATAAATAGTGGGAATTTGATGGGGCTAGGAGGGACGTCAATCCTTGGTCTCTTTCACAGGTGTGCTCTGGGGGGAGCTGACTCTGCAAGTTTTCATGCATTTGTAAATTTATCTCTTCTGATGGCTTGCTACTTAAAATATAGCACACTCTTTTATTCAGCCAGAACCATGATGAGAAGCAGAACATCATGTCTATAATTAATAGAAAGCATTGCCTCCAGGATGGCAAATGTAATGAAGTCTGTGACTTCCAGATTATCAAACAGCAAAATAAAAGGATTTTGAAAAAAATCACTAGAAAATATTTCAAACTAAAGGGAGAATGAAGTTGAAAAAAAAACCAGCATAGAAAGGATGAGGTAGAGAGAAAAATGAACACAAGAAATTTAAAGAACATCTGCAGCTTGTCTCCCTGCTTTTCCACCCCTATATTTTGACCTTTACCACTCTCAAACACCTCCCTTTCCCCTTCAGCCTCAGATTGATTTTACTGATCACTTCCTCCTTCCCTGTGGTACGTTATGTAGTATACCAAAGCTGAGAAGATAATGTACCTCAACATATTTCCTTGCATCTCAGGAACTAAGACAAACATTAATCTTCATCAGAAATATTGTTATAAATCTCACTTCTATAGAGTTCCCAAATATTCCTGTGAAATCTTTATTCTTGTAGCGAGTCTCTCAACCTTAGACAGGAAACAGCAAATTGCATTTAATACTGCAGCTGACATGAATCCTATCTTTTTTGGTTTTCCATTCACTGCTGAGAAGTCTGAAAATAAAGCAATAAATAACCTGTTTCAAGTAAACAGAATAAAAATTCTTGAAGGGAGAGAAAAAAAGGGGAGGAGAGAGCCTAGTCATGCCTTGATGAATCAGAAGCAGCAAAGCATCCTTTGCATCACAAAATATTAAAGTTGCCTTAAATAGGGATCTAGTTGAACAGAATTTTGATAACATCAATTTCTTTTTCAATTTATAAAGAAAATTTCAAATGTTCTCACATGAAAACAAAGGTAAATTTGTTATCTGTCCTTATAATTTTCTTATGACAGCTGATAAAATTTTCTATATTTCAAATGCTAAAAGATTCCAAGAGCACCTAAAAGTGACTAAAGTGCATAAGCTCCAATAAACTGTTGGCCTGTT